>CAJNOI010000036.1:187753-365682 GCA_905250115.1 Adineta steineri
AAAAAAAAAGCAGAGAGGAGAATCTGACACATATCTTGCCAAAAGAAATAATAATAATAACCAATAGTTAAAATTGCGAACTATAATCATTACGAAAAGACGAATGTATAGATTAGAATAAAAAAACAAAATACGAAAAAAGAAAAAAAGTACATGCCTCATATTTTAACATTCTTAAACGAAAAAACAAGTTAATCTCATCTACATTATGCATACCGTATATCAAAAATAGAAGAATAATTTGTAAAATAAAATCTACAAAAATTAAATATTACAATAGAAATAAACATAAAATAATACCTAATCGATATAGAATGATTTTAATGACAACATTTTGTTCTGTTTGTCTATTTCTTTATAACTCATACATAGTCTGCAAATATTTGCGTGATTCATCATTGACCAACCATGTGATTCATTCATTTTTTTTACTCATTTTTTCATTCGCTTACTTCTCTCAAATGAACGTGTTTTAAAATACCTTTATAGGGGAATTGGCATAGAAAAGTAACCTAATATGGTAGTTTTCAAAAATACCTGTATTTATTACGAATACGTCTAGGAATTATTTTCTAAATGTTAGTACCAGTTTTTTCATTACAATTAAATAATAAAGTATTTCCACGTACTGTTGCTGTCGGTAAATTTAATGGAAAAAGATCGTGTCTTGTTGGTGCTACTGCTGGAAATAAAGTATATATATATAGGATAATCTTTTCTTTTGATTTTGAATAAAATTTTGATAGGTATTTATTCATTCACCACAAGATAATAATCCTCAAGCCCAACAATTAGAAGGAAATGTTTCACTTCTTAATGTTAATCAAGTTGTAACAAGTTTAGCATGTGGTCAACTTGATGAACAATTAAAAAAAGATTTACTTGTTGTTGGAACAAATACAAATATAACTGCTTATGATATTGATAGAAATGTTGATTTATTTTTTAAAGAAGTTAGTTATCTAAATATTTTCTTTTATATATAATTAATCTATTTTCCTTTTGTAAGACTCCAGATGGTGCACATGCTATTACTATAGGTAAATGGGGTGAATTACCCGAACAATTAGCTATTGTTGGTGGTAATTGTTCTATACATGGTTTTAATAAAAAAAGTGAAGATGTTTTATGGACAGTAACAGGTGATCATGTATCATCACTTGCTCTACTTGATTTTAATGGCGATGGTTATAATGAAGTAAATTTACTATTTTGTTTTTTATCACTTCAAATCAAATGAGTCTATATTGTTTTCTAGCTTGTTGTCGGTTCACAAGATTATGATATACGAGTATTTCGTGAAGATCAATTAATATCTGAAATGCAAGAAACCGAAACAATTGTTTCATTATGTCCATTAATTGGTGCAAGATTTGGATATGCATTAGCTAATGGTACAGTTGGAATATATGAACGATCAAATCGAAATTGGCGTATTAAATCAAGAAGTATTGCAATTGTTTTACAAGCTTATGATGTTGATGGTGATGGTGTAGATGAATTAGTTACTGGTTGGAGTAATGGCAAAGTAACTATGATTATTATTCATAGAAGAAATAAATTCCCTTTTTTTTTTATTCAATAGGTTGATATTCGAAGTGATCGAAATGGTGAAGTTATATTTAAAGATAGTCTTAATTCATCTGTTGCTGGAATTGTTAAAGTAAGAATTAAATCGAATAGATTATTTATAAACTAAAAATTTTCCATTTAGGCGGATTATCGAGTACCTGGTGAAAATTTACTAATTTGTTGTTCGAATGAAGGTGAAGTTCGTGGATTTAAATTTTCTGAACAAGGTGTCAATGCAGCAGCTGCTAATTTATATAAAGATCAACAAGAAGCAATTCGAGATTTAGCTCAAAAAAAACAAGTAAGAGATTTTTTTATTTATTAATTCAATGAATTTATAAAATTTCATTAATAAAATAGGCTCTTTTACTTGAGCATCAAAATATCCAAGATGCCATAGAAAAAATAAAAAAACCAGGCAATGAACAGAATAAACAAATTGCATTAGATCCCGCTGCAGAAATTCCAGTAAGTAGATTTATTCGATGACAGGAAAAAACAAAATTCTATATGTGTTAATAGGCAAATACTGAAATTCAAACAATATTAACTGTTGAACAAAATCGAAATGATTCTCCGGTATATAAATTTTATTTGTATCATTAATAAATATTTTCTTTTAGGCACATATTGCAATTAGAATGAAAACATCAAATCGTAAGAATATATTTTTTGTCATTCATATTAATATCTTTATTATATAGATACAATCATACGAGTTGTAACACTCTTTGCAGAAGGTTTATTTAAAGGCGAATGTCTTGTCGTGTAAATATTATTGAAATTATACGATAAAAAAGACTATCTTTTTTTGAAATTTAGTCATCCAGCTACTAATCAAGTTCGAGAAAATATTGTTGTACCTATTATTCCACCGAGAGATGCACCTGTTGATTTACATCTTCAAATATTTGTTGGTCTTAAATCAAGGTACAATATAAATTTCAATAAAAATAATGATTTAAATTTTTTTTATAGTACATTGTATCATGTTTTTGAATTAGCACGACCATTACCTATGTTTTCAATGTATTTATTAACTGAAAATTCACCCGAAGGAGAACCAAAAGGGTTTATTTCATTTACAATTAATGAACGTATTCCACGAGTAAATTGTTTGCATAATTTTTCTCTATTATTATTATTTTTCTTTTAAAAACAGGTTCTTGTTTGGATAAATCATCATTTTCTTCTTGCTCAAGAATATGCACCAAATACACCATCTTTATTTGTCACTTTTCTAGCAGTACGAAATAATGAGAAACTTATTATAAAAATGCAAAATACCGGACAAGTTTGTTGAATTTAATCTTTTTCTTATAAATTTTATCCTTGTAAATACATTAAAGATAACAATTCGAACGGATGATATGGAATTAGCTGGAAATATTGTTCAATCATTGGGTAAATTTTTAAATATTGAAGTTTTACAAACAGCCGGGGATTTTCCACAAGAACTTGAAACACTTCAAAAAGTGTTTTCACATGTAAAATAAGAACTATTATCATTATTAAAAATCGAATAATATTGTTGTTATTTAGATTGAAGAATATCAAACAGTTCGTCAACGGATATCATCAGATATGGCTGAACATGCAAATATTATTCGAAGTTTTTTAATACGTGCAGAAGATTCTCGTTTAATTGGCGATATGTAAGTTGATTAATAATTACAAGACACAAATTTAATTGAAATAAATTTAGATCTGCTATGAAACGACATTATCTTGATTTATTAAATTTAAATCGTGATTTAATTAATGGTTATAAAATTCGTTGTACAAATCATGAAGAATTAATGAAAAATTTACGATATCTCAATCAAATGGTACAAAAAGCAGGCAATTTAAGAAGTAAGTAAATTTTATTTAAGAAATACAAATCAAAATCGTTCTTTTGAATTTTAGTTGGAAAATTTAAAACAATTACAATTAATCAATGTCGTTCAGCAATCAAAACAAATAATGCACAATTATTGATTAAATCGATTAAAACTGGCAATGTTTAATGCACTAATTATTTATAAATCTCTTTTAATATATTTTAAAATATGATGTAATATTTCTGAGTGTATGTTTTTTGTTGTTATATTCAATTAAAATATTAGATGTGAAAGGAAAGATCTTATAAAAAAAAACTATAAATGATAGAAAATCTTCCATATGAACATATATAAAAACAAAGAGTCATCTAAATGATTATCACTATTAATATAGAATACTCTCTTCTAATAAATGCTGTCAAATGTAGAGTTGGAATTTTAATGGGAGAATCCAAAACATTCAAATAACTCATTGATCATCTACTGATGACAGTGTTTTATCCAGGTTTCCTTTTTAGGGTGTGCGAATCGAAATGTCAGATGGGCACCGCCCACCCACTAGCTAAAGCACTGGCTTAGAGTTGGAACCGGTCCGGCAATCTAACTTCGATCTGGCCGGATCGGACAGAATGGAAAAAATCCATCCGGTTTCAACTCTGCCTTAACCAGCATACTATAGTATAAATTTATAGTCTTGCCCGATTTTTGCAAGTTTGACGTCAAAAGTAGTCCGGTCGGACCGGACCGTATGGAAAAAATCGTTCCGGTTCCAACTCTGCACTGACTGATGATATAATACTCATGAAATGTACAGAAAATGTTTTTAATCTTGGAACAGTATACATATTAGCTGACTGTATTTTTTCAAAATCAATAATCTTATTATATTGCAGCAAAAATGAATTCATTAAACAAAATATGTCTTTCGGGAATATGAGTTGTCAGATTTTAATTAGATTCAATAACATCTTGTATAAATTATTGTTGATTTTATTCGAATCGATGGATGCCAAGGAGACAATCTATTTCGATCATGTAAAGTCTTATTAATACATGAATATTGATTATATATAGAGGTCACTATTTGTTTATAGTTGATTGTGTAACATAGGTCGCTAGGTGAACGGTGATAGAGGAAATGTCATAACTAAAACGTTAACTATGTCTACTCTGTCATTTCTTTAAAATAAAAAAAAACATTTTGAAGAATTGTCAATATGGCAACGTCTGTCTCTATTATACATCCTTCGCACCCAATGCATCATTCTAAATCCTTTGATGATCAAGATCAATATTATGATACAACTAATGATGATGCGATTTGTATGGGATATTTAAATGGATTACCCCCTACGCATAAATCACATTCCAAGTAATTATCATTGTATTTTAATATAAAATTCTAATGGATTTTATTTTTTAGAGATGGAATGTATCGGCCACAAATTGATCATCAAATGGCACCAGCACGTACTTCATCAGCTACAACAAAACCAACTATGTCGCCTTATCTTCAAAAATTACCTCATTCAAACTTTATTCAAACAATACTTCCTCCATCAGCATCATCAACAACGCAACAACAACGACGACAACGTCGTCGTCGATCGACTTCCATCGCTCGAACACGAGGAGAATTACTTGACACTGCTTATCAACCATCAAATATTGATCATCTAGATTTAAGTTCATTTTTGGGGAATAATAATCGCTCTGCTAATCGTCCAACAAGTGCTCCGACACGAACGTATGCTGTTATTTAGATTCATTTAGTCATTCATATATCTTTTTTTCTAGTATGATCGCATCGACACATAAAAAACGTACACGAATATCACATCATAAATCAAGTTCAAAAAGTCAAACCTTTATTATTAAAATATATCGTAATGGAGATCATGAGATAAATTGTTTATGTAAAGCAACTGCTTTGAATGCGGTAAGTTTATTACAAAAAACAATAATCTATCTATAAGAAATATCTATATTAAATAGATTTTACAATATGCAACTGAAAAACTTCATATGTCATCAGCTGCACGTCGTTTATTCGATATCAATGGGCAGGAAATTTATCGTGAAGAAGATATACAGTCTAATCAAGAATATTTCGCCTCTAGCGGAGAAAATTTTAAAAATCCTTATAAATCAATTAAAAGTAAGAATTAAATTTACAAATATTTCATATACAATATTTTATTTTTAGTGCAAACGGAATATGGTCTTAACTCAACATGGACGATGAATGGTTTACAAACCGATACAACAAAGCCAAAATCATTCACAACAACTGTTACTATCTCAGAACGTTTACAGTATGTTTTATCTCATATTGCATATATGTCGATAAAATTCTGTATTATTTTAGAAGTCAAATTAAAACAAGTATAAATTTAACAATATTTGAAAATGGTTTTGGTCATGATACTGTTGGATATCATTTATTAATTGATGCAGCTTTAAAAGATAATCTTGAAAAGGTCTACTATCTAATCTAATAATCAATTTTAATTTAATTATTTATTTAGTTTCTTGATTATTGTACACAAAGAATACAATTAACAGGACATGCAAAGAGAGCATTTACTTTTCGTGGTGATCCAATAAGATCATTGAAACTTTGTAAATATTCTTCTTTTTCTCTATGATTTATATACTATTCAATAAATTTTAGTTTTGGAATCGGATGATTGTAAAATGCAAACTGCAAATGGCGAAATTATCTATGGGCCAGTTTGGCTTAGTAAAGGTGAAAAATATCGTCCAACAGGTGCTTATATATTTCTTGAAACACGTTATAAAGAATGTCAAACTCAGTTAAAAATATTACAAAAAGAATATAATGAAGTTATGATTGTTATTAAAAAACGTAAACGACGAACAATGATTGATAATGAAACAGATGATGATGCACATGTATCGACAAATGAAGGTACAGATAAAGAAGATGATAAAGTCATCGATGTATCAACAATACAAAATAAAGGTCTTTTATCAATGAAAAAGAAAGAATTAAAAGAAGCAAGAAAAGTATGAAGAATAAAATATAATAAAGTTTTCAATAAAATTTTGATTCTTATTAGACATTAGAAATTAAAATACAAGAACTAAAGGATTTAATGGCATTATATCGATCAAAAATGGATGAAATTGAAGATGCTATGAAAGATGAAGATGTAATTTATTTAAGTTTGATTTACTAATAAATATTTTTGTTTTTGTTCTAGTCTTCAATAGCTCAACATATTAAAAAAATTGATTTTGACGATAGAATTGTTGGAAGACATCCACTTTGTTTAATAGTAATTGATTGTTATATATTATTTAAATATTGATTATTCTTTTAATAGATTCATGAAAATGGGTCGTATCATAGTACAGATCCAGAAATTTATTTAAATCTTCGTAGTTTACCATCGAAAAAAGTACCACAAACATCCATTGAATATCTTCTTGATTATTTACAAACATCGCTTGAAAAATATGCTCGACAACGTCCTAAACGTGTATTTGATATAAATGGAATTGAAATAAAACTTCTCGGACAAATTCGATCGAAACAACATTTATTTATTTCATATGGAGAAGATTATCGTCCAGCATTTGGTAGAATTTTTTATTTTATTTTATAGACTAAAGTACTTATTTATATATGTTTTTCATTTTAGAACCATGTTTAGCGATTGAATTACATGGTGCAGAGGTTTATGAAAAGGATGATGGGTTATCAGTAATAAAAGCACCTCGAACAGAAGATCAGCTTTTGACTGAAAATGAGAAAAAATCAATTAGGTAAGAAATCAATTCCTACGGATAATTGTAGTTTATAACATTAGTATTTCAATAAAGATACTAGAGTCCATTTCGTCCAACAATAATTAGAAATGTACGATTTCACTAAGCCGTAAATATTTCAATAGAATCGCCAAAGCAATACTGCAGTAGATTTACAGATAGTAAAACTGTTTTCAGATCTGTCAAGGAATTTCTCATTTGACTACTATACGTCCTACACAAACGATATTGTTAAGTTTTAGAATAGCTAAAATGAAAAAATAAGTCATCACTTTCTTTCAACCATTGACAATAGATTTATTTGTAGTAATATAAATTGTCAAACTAATACCTTTTAATTTCTTTCCAATTTTAATCCACTCAATAGCAGTGTATTTATTAATAAGAAGAAAAAAAAGAAAACTAACTAAAGCGCTATGCTTGTTAATTAGAATAGCTTATAATACATGTAGAGAGTATAAATAATAGTACACGTTGCTAATATCATGTTCCGAATGTATTCTACTCTGATTCAAGATTAACCATACTTCATTAGTTTCAAAATTTTAGTAAACTATTCCTATTTTTTGAATAAAACGTTCTTTTTATCGTATTTTTTGCGATGAAAGTTATTCTCTATTCACTGTGTTTAAATATCATAGAAAACTGCGATAAAAATAATTTTTCCCTAAAAAAATATTCATAACAATAATTAATTGAATTCTATCTTTCATTTTATAGACAAGTAGCTGCTAGTTGGAAGGTGGCCGAGAAAATTCCAGACGATGTTCATAAAATAAAGTATGCCGATCTATCGGATGAACAAGTAAAACAAGCAGTGGATCTAAAAATAATAAATGATCGTATTTATGAGAATGTTACATTTATAACCAAAAATCATAGATTAATCTATCCTGAATTACGAATCAGTCAAAGAATAATATCAGATACGAATTCAAAACCAGCACATCATAAAGCACCACCAAAAAAAATTTTTTCTGATCTCGATTTACAAACATGGTGTTACACTAAAGTAAATTCATCTTTTATTTTTATTTTCTCGAATTATACTAAATTTATTCTTAGGATGGTTATATATATAATAAACAATTAAGCTCTCTAGTATTAACTGTTATACCTGAACAAGATATTCAAATAACATGGAAACCTAGTAAATTATCAAAACAACGTAATGAACAAAATCTTAATGGTTATGGAGTTCAATTACGAGATAAAGCAACTGAACCATCTCATAATCAAATATGGATATTTACTACTGATGGTTATATTATTTCGAAAGCTTATCCAGATTTTGCATTGACAAGTGCAGCAAATATAATACCAGGAGAAGATGAAAATTTTATTGCAAATGGAATACCAATGAAAGATAATCCATTTATATCATTTGTAGCTCTTTGTCCGAAATGTCCAGCAAATTCACCATTTATTCATCGACAACGGTAAAAATATTTTTATACTAAATGAAATAAAAATTTTTGATCTTTTTTTGTTGAATAGTTGGGGTATTCGTCAAATATCAGGTTTTACAATTGGTGATTGGAAATATTCAAAAGTTGAAAATCCTGTATGGCATAAAATGGCTTTAACATGGCCAGTTGATTCAAGAGGTGCAATGATACCTGTATGTTAACACTGAAATAATAAATTTGAATTTATTGAAAAACTTTTGTTTTACTAGGATTTACAATGGCCTATCGAAGGTTGTTTTATTCCAGGTGTACCACCTATTAAATCACTTAAATCATCTCAAGCACCAGACGGCTGTATGTTTAAATTAAATTTGATAAAAACTATTGTTCATTGATTTTGTTTTCTTTCTTATTAGTTGTTCCCATTCGATTACAAGTATTGAGAAATGGAGAACGTGATATGAGTAAAGCTGTATTCGTTGTTGGTCCTGATATTTCAAATGTAATTATTATATATATTCTCTTTCTCGTAGAGAAGAGTCCAGTAAACATAAACTGTTTGGTTGCTTGATTGTATGTCCGCAGGGTCAAAAAAACATCGAAAATCAATTTTTCCAAAAAGACATTTCTAGAGATTTTTCGATGCGAGGAGTTCGAATCTGAGGTCTGTTGGATGACCATGGTAGGGAGTGGCTGAGGAGGGGCAAGAGGTCAAAAAAACATCGAAAATCGATTTTTCACGGTTTTACCAGTAAATGCAAAGAAAATGGATTTCTACGAGAAAGAGCTAAGCGAGTCCTCGGACGAGCGTTACTTGTATACATATAATACAATTATTTATTTTTTTTATAGTTCATACTTGAAACAAAAGGTTCGGCTAGTATATTTCGACGTTTACGTCTTCCTGAACCTGAAAAAGATCAACGTGTTAATCGACAATTAAAACGTATGGCTGATGCTCGACAACGTGAAATAAAAATCGTATGTTTTATAGTTTCTTTTAAATCTATTATAATATGTTGTTTTTTTTTTCTTTTCAAAATAGTTTTTAGAAAATTGTACAAATCTTTGTAATCTTCCATTTGCTGGTCGTCGTTTATTTGATGAACATGGAACAGAATTATTTGATTTATCATTAATTGAACGTGATTCAATTGTTTATGTTACATGTGGTGAATCATGGATTGATCCTGAATTAACAAAAGCGGAACAACAACGACGATTATTATTAGCTTATTTAAATAATGATGTTCGAATGATTTATTTCTACTGTGCTTTAAGAAATCCAATTGGTAAGAAAAATTAAATTTTTTCTTATTGTGTGATAGAATCGAGATTAAAAATACGTCCTCATAGTGGTTTGAGTGAAAGGGAATGACTATTAGACTGAAGGGGGTAATAGCTGGCACCCAGCACTCAGTATCTTAGCACCTGCTCAGCACCTGTTCGGTGTTTTTCAGTGCTCGTTGCGAGCTCTTGCTTCCTTGGCTGAGATGCTGAGTGCTGGGTACCAGCTATTACCCCCTTGATTAGACCTTTTTTTGCATCAATCGAGTTGAATGTTTTATAGATCTTCGGATACATTTGCTCTAGGAACAGAATATGTGGTTTTCATATATAGAATTATGCTGAGACATTTTGTTGCTATTGTAAATTTATTTTATAGAATATGCTGTATCGACTGAAAATGGTCTCAGTGAAAATTCTCAATTAATTCTAAGTCGATGCGCTTTAAATGCTAAACAACGTGCTCGTGTTAAACAAGGTGAATCAATTGCACATGTTATTGAAAATGAAGGACCAATTGAAGAAACACCAACTGACATAGAACCAAGGTAAGAATAAAAATCTTCACCTTCTCTCTTGATTTATAAAATACTTCTTAATTTATCTTGCATGTTTTACTTATCTCTCTTTTATTCCATTCCTTTTTTTAGCGATGAGTATGTATTTATTCGTTATATGTTTTGTATAAATAATCGTGCGTGTGTGTATGTGTGTATTGCAAAAAAAAACAGAATTATAACACGATTTGAATGTTTTGGCAAAAACAGAGATTAGTTTTAATAAAATATTTTATTTTTATAGAACCGCACATGAACGAGCACATAAAAATATGGATAGAAAATCCAAAGAGGAATTTCATTATCCATGGGAAAAATCAGGAAATTCTGATAAAAAATCCAAGGACGCATTTCCTTGGCCGTGGGAAAAGATTGCTAATAAGAGCTTAAATTTGGATACAGATGATGATGATGTTATTATGCCAAGTATAAATGTACCACCACCAGATAATTCAATGACACGATCAACAGAAACGTAAGTTTATTATTTCTTTTTCTGATTTTTAAATGAATGTTTACAATTAGATTAAATTTATCAAAACAACCTCGAAAATTACCAAGATCAGTTGCAATATCAATGCAAAAATTTCGTTGGGAACCAACAGGTGGTTATATATCATGTATGGATGATTCAAATTTAGTTTTTGGTGTTAAAGAAATTGAAAGTAAAGTTGTCGATGTTATATTAAAACGTCGAAATGCAGATGATATATTTCAACGATGGGTTTTTATTTCATTGAATGATGAAGATCAAAATGAAATTGATGTAGATTTTACAAAACCATTGTAAATCAATAATTGTTCATTATTTCGAAATCTTTCTCATCTTTTTTGTTTTTTAGTTTAATTGTTTCCAAAGCTCGACCAACAATGGCTTTAACAGTATTACTTCCATCATGTACAGGAAATGAATCAAGTGATGTTAATATTTCTTGTATTGGTTGTCCGATAACATTACAACCAAGACGATACGAAGAAAATGGTTGTGCTAATCAAAAATGGGCATATGATGAAACACTTGGATTTCTTCTTCCATTCAATGCAACATTAACGGATAAAGGTATAATTCTTTATTTTTGAATCGTATGATAACAAGAAAAATATTCTTTTTAGAAATTACAGCAGCTAATCGAGCAAATATTTGTTCGTATACAGTTAATTATGAAGCACTATCACAACCAGTAAGTAGAATGAATTTTGAAAAAAAATATATCTCTTTTTTTTTTACTCAAAAGGGATTTATTGTATCAATTTTAAATAATAATGATCAATCAGAAGATGTACCTGTTTGTCTTGCTTGTGCACAAGCAATGCGTGGAAAATATCGTTTAGTTAAAATCGAACCCGATAAGAAATTTACTTGTGTTATTGGAAAAAGTAAACATCTTTAATATACAGAAATATTAGAATTATTTTCTTGTTAAGGACTTGATCTGAAATTTCATGGTCCATTTCATTGTCTTAATCATAAAGTTGATTTAACACGAGATGAAGCTGAAAATACACTTTTTCAACGACAAGAACAACTTGAACAGTAAATTTTTATCTTTAAAAATTTCTCGCTAATATTGATATTTAAAGATTACGACAAGAAGCAAGTGTTCGAAATATTGCTAAAGAATTAGCTGCAGCAAAACCAATACAAATCGTTCATTTACTTGCTTATCGTAATGGTGAAGGTCATACAAGACAAGGTAAACTTTTAATTGGTTCAAGTATTATTGGTGTAAGTATTAATAATTAGTAAATGAATAATATACATTGTACAATAATCTCTAGTTACTTGATCAAGCTACTCATCGATTGGATTTAACAAATGCTGCTCGACGATTTTATGTTATCGATGGTAATGTCATGTTAAGTATTGAAGATCTTATTCAATGGGCAACAGAATATTATAAAAAACGTTTTAATCAAATATCAAAACCAACACGTAAGTTGTTTTTTTTCATTTGTTCAAATATACAAAAATACTAATAATTATTTTCAGAAACACAACTTCTTGATAGAGTTGACTTAGACACACCTGTACCACCAAAAAGTAAATTAAAAGAACTGGCACCTATACCTCCCCCTCCGCACGTTTTCTTTCCTTTTGCTTATTTTTTTATCGAGACTAATGTGCGGACTCAAGAGGACATGATCATTTGTAGATAACTAAAATCTCAAAATACGACGCGTTTTCTATGGAAATAGGCTTTTCCTTAGAATATTCATTTTTTCGCTAGTCCACGAAATGATTATATATTCTCACATTAGTCTCAATAAAAAAATAATTGAAAGAAACGAAATCGTGCTAAGGATATAGCCTATGAAAAAAGTCCCACTTCCTTTATAATTTCTATTTTTTAAAATTTAATATAAATTTTTCAATAGTTCCTGATTCACAACGACGATCAAGTCTTGATAATCAATCAGAAAAAACAACATTGTCAAGTAAATTACGTGATCTAAGTCCAACAAAACAACATTTTCAAGGTTTACCAAAAGCATCAGATTTAAAACGAGCAATAAAACAAAATTCTGTTACACGAGCTATCGATGTTGATATGAGTTATTTATTAAAATTTCCTATTGAAGTATGGGTTTCATCTGGTGAAGCATTCGTCCGACCTTCTGGTTTGTTAGAAAAAACTATTTTTATTTCAGAAAAAATATTTTATTATTATAGATGCAGATCAAAAACAAAATCAACGTTTTATGCAACGCGAAGAACGAACACCTGTTGTACATGAATTAGAACGAGAAAAACATGCTTTACGTCTTTTGAAAGGTTTTTATTTATTTTCTAATGTATATATGCTTCTAAAAATCTTATTTAGGACGACGTATATCAGGTCAATCAACAGGTGAGCTTGTTCCTCAACAAAATCCAGATGTACCTGTTATTAAACAAGGACATTGGACACAAAAATCAGATGTTGAACTTGATAAACAAGATGATGTAGAATTATTAAGAGTAAATATTTATTTTATTAATCAGATATTCTTTTAATTAATTTTTGTACAGAATTCATTAGGTGAAATTCTGGTTTCACAACAACCTGAAATAACACGACCGATTTCATCAGCTGCAACTGATCGTTTAGCACAACATTCAAAAATTGTATTTTGTTTTTTTTTGTCTAACAAGAGAATTGATTTTGATATTTTTCTTTTTAGAAACGTACTTTAATTTATTTGAATGGTGAACCAAAAGAAACAGCTGTTCAATGTTTTGGTAGTAATTTAAATGAATTAATGGAAGCTGCTAAAATGAAATTGAATTTAATGCAACCAATTCAAGCATTATTTGATGAAAATGGACATATTGTAAGAATTATTTTTGAGAAAAAAAAATCATATTTTATGTGTACGTATATATAGATTGAACGATTTGATCAATTAAACCGTGATCAATTAGTATGTGTATCAACAACAAAAACATTTATTTCATTCTCTGAAAAACAACGTGAAGTTGATGTTAAAGCTGATTGGGCACGTACACGTAATAAATATGGCGATCAAGCAACAGATATTCGTGTTAGTTCAAACCTTTCAACATTTCCTCATGCAGCTGATCCATTTGGCCCACCAATATTAACATCAGATGATCAAAATCAAATTCGTCCAACAACAACAATAACAAAACCACCACCAGCACCAGCACCACTTTATCGTAGATTAGCTATTGAACAACAACAACAGCCACCACCAAAATCAGCTACACTTACTGAAATAACACCATCACCAACAGTTATGAAGGATTCATTAATGTTAAGTGATGATGATGATGATGGACCTGATAGTGAAATTGAACGGATTACAAATGTGAACAATGATGAAAATGAAAGTAGTCGAACAACAACAGCAGCATCAAGAAATGGAGCACAAGCTAAAAGTCCTTTTTCTCAATTATTTCCAGCTAATTCACGTTCATTAGCACCAACAAGACCTCCACCATCGACACAGAAGTCAGATAGTGATGACGATGAGTTTATTAAAATGCTCAAAAGAAAATAGAAATGAATTGAAAAGAATTTTACAATGAAAATGTTATTGTACGCGTGCGTGTGTTTGTGTGTGTCTTTGCGCTTGTGTTTGTTGTTTAACAAGAGTTTAATAAAATGCAATTGAAAATGACATAAATAAAGTTCACACCAGATTCTAAGCTTTCTTATCTCGATTTTTGTTGACTTTTTAATCACTAGTTTTACATGCGAAAATGTTCTCTTCAAGTCCTCTTGATGATGAATAAACAGAGAAATATTAATGAACTTGAAGGAAATCACGAAATCAGTCAAAAAAAGGTGAGCTCGAAATTTGGAGTTTACGACTTTATGGTATTTCAACAAATCCCCAACGTTTAACTCCATATTTTTTTTTCTTGAATAACATCGGTCGACTCAAAGTAGCCAAGAGTATTTATATAAGCAATTAGAAACAGACGGTTAAAGTTCTGAGCTGAGATTTTCGTTGAAAAGTAGACATCCGTAAACTCCAAATTTCGAGATCACTTTTTTTGACCCAAGAAATCTATGAAAACTCGTATGAATGGGATGTTGGCGTGCATGAGAGACTGATAAAAAAGAAGTACTTACCCACATCTTTACCTATACCTTATTCATATAAGACTTTGATTTACTTGAGTTGCCAATATTTGAATGGTGAGTACTACTGCATAACTTTTCAATTCTCCATTTTCTCGTTACTTAACTATCTATATGGTATGTTAAGTATTCTGAAATTAAAATATCTAGCACTACACATCGATGGAGTAATCGAAATATATGATAGTACAAAAACTTATTCATATTATATTTCAAACAGCGAAGTCATACAAATGATGCAATTAGTTCTACTCTCTATCTTTAATAGCAATGATATTAATTCAATAGTTTCATATTTCAAATACAAAGTTTCAATTATATTTAAAAGAATGTAGCGTTTCAAGTATTTTCTCATCTATACATACAATAAAATGATAGTTAATCTTTATTTAGATGGAAACATATTTTTTACAGATGTCTCTCTCATCCGGACTAAATCCAACAATCAGATTGGTTACTATTACTATTCACTGAACCTCCTTAAATTTTATTTTTGATCAGCTGTCGATTATATAAATTCCTATCCTTTAAGGTTTTTCTTATCCAAAGAGTCCACATTTAAATTTTACTGATGACCACAATCACTTCTTTATCTCTCAATCATTCACATACTTTACCACATTCAACTGATTCAAATACTCAATTAGTTCTCTGTATTAATTCATTTCGTGAATCTAAACAAGATATTTTATCAACATCACAAAATTCAAATTTATTTGTTAACCATTCACAAGAACTTATTGAACGTCTTTATCATCAACGATCAAAATTAATACAATTATATGATGTAGAAATTGAACGTCAACAATCAACACCACAATTAATTCTATTTCTCAATCAAATTGATCAATTAATTAATGAATATGAAAATTATAAATATAAAAATCAAATTATCGGTAAATAATATTCAATTATAATTACAAAAAATATTAATATGAATTTAATTTTTAGACGATACTACTCATACAGTTAAACATTTAGATGATGAATCATATTCCACATATTTTAATGGTAAGAATAAAAATCTAGAGAACAAATAATTTTATTCATCATTCAGATGGTTCTTCTCTCGATGATTCCAATGATGTCGATGTATGTGAATTACATGAAAAAGAAATATCCGAACAATCTGCAAAGATTTCAAATCATCGAGATAACGATGAAAATCTTCATATAAATCAGTAAGATAAAAAAAAGAAACTTTAAATGATCTTCATTTTTCTTTATAGTGATGATCATTCATATGCAAAAATAGATCAAAATAACAAAGTTTCAACAAAAAAATTAACAGTAAAAAAATCATTTTTCTTTTCTTCGCGCTGAACAATTTTCTCTGTAGATTCTTCAACTGAAACGTTATAAATACGATGGATGTTGTCCATTAACAACACGTACATATGGTCTTGATCCAATAAAACATGGAATTCGTCATTTTCCATGTACACGTGTAACAGCACCTATTAATCTATGTTAGAAAACCTTCTTCTTTTTTCAATCTTCTATATCACACATGTTTTTTTTGTTGATGATTAGATAAACATTTAATACAATATCATCAATTAACACATTCTCCAGCTATGCAAATAGTTCGATTATTTGCTGATCAGAATGAAGAAGGTGATATTGATTTATTTTCATCAAAATCTATCAGTCTTATTGCAACACATCCAACAGTTTATCGTGCACAATGTCCATTAAATCAATATGGAAAATTTGGTATTATAGCTGAACATAAAATTCGTTTATGTACACAACCTAATCAACCTATTGGAGCACCATTAGTTACACCAAAAGATGTGTGTTTATATGATCATTTTGGTTCGTATAAATTAAATTATTATTTAACTTGAGGGTGAGGTTGTAAGGTTCCGAACTCTACTTATCAGTGAAATAACTAGATGTTTATAGAACTGATGATTGAAACTTTTCTTCTCTTTCTCTTTAAGTTGTTTATCATCAAATGAAACGTTCATGTGCTCAACGTTTGGCCGAAGCGATAGTTAAAAATAAAACTGAACAAGTATTTCGTCCTGACGAACAATTATTAAATGATACATTTTACGTTGAATGTCCTTTACGACATCCAAAAGCAATTTGTTGGAAATCTCCAATTTCAACTCGTCATATGGGACAACATTTAACCGGTATACATAAATTAGATCGAATAGCAAGACGTCAAATAATGATGGCATTACGAAAACAACCATCATCTTCATCATCCGTTGAAAGTTCAACTAAATAAACATCATTCTAATATTTTTGTTTTATTTGTATAATCTATTTTATATAAATTGTGAACAGTATATATTAGTTTTTCGTGACAGATATATTATTTTTTTTTGTTTTTAGATATGTCATTAATAAATAAGAATGAATGTGAACGAGATTCATCATCAGCATCAGCATCAGATGATGATGATTATGATGATAATGTTGAAGAAGAGAATGTATTTGGTGAACAAGAAGAAGAAATAAATATACTCGAACAAGTACAAGGTTTATTTTCAACAGATGTATTTTCAAATGTTATTGAAATGTTTCGTACATATCAATCAAAATTTGATCTTATAGAATTTCTTAAAAAACATAATATTCATTCACAATATGATTATATTCGATTAATTAATTATATTCGTCATGAAGTTAGTTTTTGTTTTTCTAGTGAAATATTTTGATTATTATTTTCGTATATAGAAACCTTCCATTGATGATTTAAAACAATTAAAACCATCGAAATCTCCACCATGGTCAGATGATAAATATTTTGAAACAGTTATTGAGAATGATCCAGCATTACAATTTGGTAATTATTAAAAAACAAGAAGGAACAAATAAATTTTTATTTAATTATATTTAATTTAGACATTGAAGAAGATTTAAATCAACTCGGTGATTTAGCAATATCATCAACAGATGATCAAGAAAACAATCAATTGAAAAAAGCAAATGAAAGAATTCGACAATTAGAAGAAATGGTTGATACATTAAAGTAATTCGCACTAGATAAATCTTCATATATTTTTAATCAAAGAAAACTATGTTAACAAAGTAAAATCAGATAAGATGAAACAAATATTTTTTGATGAATTGAGGACTTTCGGATTATTCCTTATTCTTCCATTAGGAAAATAAAACAATAGTTTCTGTAGTATGTGATATCTACTTTCAGACTAGCGTGACAGTGAGACTGTTTCGTTTTAGTGACTCAAGAAGAAAGTGATTGAAGATACTAATATACTGCAACCGAGATTATATACATACATCGTTTAACTATCTCTGTTGAGATTCCACAATTTCGCCAATAAGATTTTCGCCAGTGTCATTACGTGATTGCATATGCATAAAAATAGCTCCTGGTAACTGTATTGAACGGTTTAGACTATAATATGCTTATTCTGATAATACTAGGTTGATTTGTCACAGGCATTTTATACACTGGCGGATCTAGCTATTCGGCGAACCGATGACCGCCACCCCCTCAAAAATAGATACTTTGACAAATACTGAAAACAGTTAGAACACTATAGTTTTCTCTCCTAAAAAATAATAGTACTTTCTACTTTTTTTTTTGTAAACCGCCACCCCCTCATGGAAATCCTGGATCCGCTCCTGATTTTATACTAATCTTCTGTTAATACAGTCCGCGAAAATCCACTGGACTCACGCCAATTGGCGAATGTCCATTATAGTTTCGATTAGTTGGCATTTCTCATAATTACCTATAATCGAAATTTTATTTTCATAGATCAATGACATCTCGATTATTAGATGATCAATCTACCGGTGCAACAACAACAACTTCTAAAGCTCAAACAAAAGATGATATTCAAGATAATGGTTATTTTGCAACATATAATCATTATGATATTCATAAAGATATGCTTCAGGTATGGTAAGTAAAAAGTAGATTTATTTTTATCTGCTGATATTCTTTTCATTTCAGGATACAGTTCGTACTGAAAGTTATTTACAATCAATTAAAGAAAATGTCGATATATTTCGTAATAAAATTGTATTAGATGTTGGATGTGGAACAGGTATACTTTCAATGGCATGTGTTAAATATGGACATGCTAAAATGGTTATTGCTGTTGATATGTCAGATATGATTTATGATGCAATGGCTATTGCAAAGTAAAAATATTATTTAAATAAATAATTTAGAAAATTGTTTTTTTCTATAGAGAAAATAATATTGATGAATCGAAAATTGTTTTTATTCATGGAAGAATTGAAGATGTGACTTTACCTGTTGATAAAGTAAACGATAAATTATAGAGATTGTACATTTATAAAATCTTCTTTTTTTAAGGTTGATATTATTATCTCTGAATGGATGGGTAGGATAATATTGATAAAATAATGTTTATATAAATAATGAGTTTATCTTAGGTTATTTTCTATTATTTGAATGTATGTTGGAATCAATTATTTTTGCTCGTGATAAATATTTAGATAAAGAAAATGGTTTCAGTAAGTAAATATTTACTTTCTAATAAAAAATAGTATCATCATTATTCTACCGGATTTTATAAAAGTTCTTACATAGGACCAAAAACTTTGATTCCATTATGTTCTATTAGTATAAGCTTTTTTTCACTTAACATGTTTGTTTTTAGTATTACCCGATGATTTTTCAATTCATTTATCTGGTTTTCATTCGGAAAAACTTTATCATGAACATGTTGGTTATTGGTCAGATGTTTATGGTTTTGAAATGAATACTATTACAAAAAATATTCTTGCTGATGGTCATGTTATGATTGTACCAGCTGAAGATATCATAACTAGTGATTGTTGTATTAAGGTATATTCGAAAAAATTCTTTTCTTTTTCTTATAAATAAAAATTTTATTTCAGAATTTGGATGTTTATACCTGTTCAAATGAAGATCTTTCTTTTACATATCCATTCACTATTCAAGTACTTAAATCCGGTTCTATATCAGGTTTTATTTGTCATTTTGATGTGAACTTTGCTAAGAATCTTATACAAAAGGTAACTTATTTATTAAAAAAACACACTTCATTAACGAATGTTTATTAAAGGTACATTTTTCTACATCAGCTCGAGCAACTCCTACTCATTGGAAACAAACAGTATTCTATTTACCTCGATTATATAGTGTTCAAGAAGGTAAAAAAAACTAAATATCTTAATTGAATCTATATGATTATTATTTTTCTTAGGTGAAGATATTCATGGAAAAATTTTATGTCAAAGACATCCACATGAAAAACGTGGTCTTATTATTCATTTACACGTATTCGATTCGAAATTTAAATTCTATTTAGAATGATAGATTTTTTCTTGTTGAATTGTTATTGTTAAGTTATTTTTGTCCGTTGTTAAAAAGAAAATAAAAATGAAAGATCGATAAATGAAATAAGAAGAAGAAATAATATAACATATTTCAAAATTGAATTTTTTGTACATTATAAATTAAAGTAATCGAGACGAATTTATTTCTCTATGATAATTAGATGGAAATTTAATATTTTTGGTGATAGGTTTTTTTTAATAAGAGAAAAAAACATTTGGAATGTTGTTTTAAACTTATTTTTCTTGTAAATGAATTGCACTTGCAATAAATTGAAATGTTGAATGAGTAAAAAAGAACGCAATATCTTGTTATTCTTAGTTTTTTCATGCATTAGTCATGTTGTTAATACACACAAGAAAACAAACGACAACCAATGCTAGATGTTTAAATTGTGAAACATATCTAAATATATTGTATGAGTAAGTATTTCTAGAAAAAGAAAATTAAATTGTAACGAAGAAAACATAAATTTATCTTATGTCAATAAGCAAAAAAAGGGGAAAATTTTTGACTTATAAAATACTCATCGTATTTGTTCAATTGCAACCCTATATATACTCGTTTGTATTAATAAACTAAAAAAAAATATAATTCACAATCTCTTTCGTCCTTTTTTTTTCTTGTCATTTTCTTCGATTTTTTTCATTTAAATAAAAAAAGAGAAAAACGAATGTCTCGCTTTCATTTATCGTATCGAAGAAATACATTGATCAATAGTGTTTTTTACTGTTTTTGTTGTTGTCGTCGTCGTCATCATCATCGATTTTTTTTCTTCTTAAGTTAGTTTTACGTGTGAAAAATAGATTAACTTCCAACTACTCATCGTTATTGTAAACGATTCACTAGATTTTTATAATATTAAGGTTTCTTACCTACTCGATTGTATATATATACTTCTTTTAGATTTCTTTTTTTTATTCGAAAATAAATCTATAGGAAATTATGGCTGATAGAGAGCATAATCCAGAAGCATCTCATCCAACAAAATATGGAGCATTAGGTATCTTATCAACACATCCCTTAGCGGCAAATCCAAGTAATAATAAATGTTTTGTTTTTGATAATATAATATTACTTTACTTTTTTTTTCTTCGTAAGATCATTCAGAACAATCAGAATCTGAAGCTAATGACAAAACAAAACATGCTCATAAAGATACTAGTAATGTCGCACACAATAATACTAAGGAGCATGAAGATAGTGATTTTGATGATGAAAAGATTCAACACAAGATGAATGGTCTCATTAATACTATACAATCAGCATCACCTGATCATTCACGTAATACATCAACAAATGATGAATTACAGAGACCAAAATCACCATTTGTTGGTGAACAAGCTGAGCCATCAAAACGTATAACCAGTCCACAATTAACAAAAGAGCATCCAAATGTTTTAGTTGTTGACAAATCACCTTCGCCAACTCATACTCAACAAAAACGAGTATCTCGTAAAAATTCATCAGCAAGTTCCACTAGTAACGATACAATTATTGGTGGAGATCTTAATTCACCAAAACATGAAAAAAATGCAAATAAAAAACAACAAAAACATTCACCTTCACCTAACGAAAAATTAAATTCGTCTTCTACTCATAAAGAAAATCATGCTTCTGAACAACAAGTATCAAATAAAAAATTAAATAGAAGTCATGAAGAACAAAAATCTCCTAATCGATCAGATCATGAACAACGCAAATCTCCTAATCGATCGGATCATGAACAACGCAAGTCACCAAATCGTCACAATCGATCTGACCATGAAGAACAAAAATCTCCTAATCGATCCGGTCATGAAGAGCGAAAATCTCCTAATCGACACAATCGATCTGATCATGAAGAACGAGAATCTTCCAAGTTTAAAAAACTTTTTCTTTTTTTTTCCAATTAAAATTATTTGTTTCTATTTTTAGTAAATCACCTACTCAAAAAACAAATCCAACTAAACAACAAAAACTTGTTAGGTTTGTAGACAACAAAAAACGATATAATCTTCTATGATTTATGTACAGAGTACCTTTGAAAATATTTGTCTAGAACATTATTCGATCGGTTAATTACTACGAGAGAAAAAAAGCCTAAAGATAACAGAAATACTAATGAATATATTCACTGCATATGAAAGTATTCAATAATACATCTAAAAGTTTTATTTTATCTCTTAGTTCTCCTACAAATACTAAAAAACAAAATCAAAAAGATTCTGATAATGAAAGTGATTTCTATGGTTCGCATCCAGCATCATCGAAACATAACAAAGAACGTACATCATCTAATGATAAACGACATTCACCAATACAAAAACGTACTGGACATGAATCTAAACATAATTCTTCGATTGAAAAAGATTCAAAAAAATCTCGACAACATACTGGAAAAGTAGATAAATATTCTTTATGATTATCATTATTATTTTCTTTTTTTTTCAAGCGACTATCAACAACAGATTCTGACAATGACCATAGAAACACTTCAAATCATTCAAAAAATAAACGAGTATCATCATCGAAAAAGAATGAATCAACGAAAAATAATCAAAGATTTCATGGATCATCTGACCATGAAAAATCACGATCAAGATCACCATCACCAAATGTTCGACACATTGGTGTACGTAATAAAACACCCGAAATAACGAAAAAAGAAAATACTAGTAAAATATAATTCTATATATTCTTATAATTCTCTTTTCGATTTAGATAAACAATATAAGAAAGAAGTTGAACGAGCATTACATCGAAGTAGAAGTAATGAATCTATAAATCGTAATACCACGACTGATGATAAATCAAATGATTTAACATCAGATAATAATACTGAAACTGAACAACAGAAACGAAAACCTGTTAAGGGAAAAAATAAAAATGCCGAAACTGAAACAGATCAAAAAAGTTTCTCGCATGATACTTCAACAACTGGTAACTATCAACAACATCAAAGTACGTTTTTGTTTTTGTTCTTTTTTCAATTGAATGAAAAAGAAAGTATAAACATATGATTTAAAATTTAATCAATTCTTTTTATTTCTTATATTGTTTATTATTTAATAGTGAAAGTAAACATTTTATTTTCAAGGATCATTTTTCAATATAAATTTGTAAAATAATTGTTGGTTAAGATGAATCCGCGATACTAAATTGAGTGCTTAAGAATTTTCTGAAAAACTGGTCCTCATGTTGTGATCATTTTAGTGTCTAGACGAAAGAAGCATCACAAATCAACCAGTGGCGGATCTAGGATTTTGGAAGGAAGGGGCGATTTCGGTTAAAAACTATTTTTTGAATTCAATTGAAGTAGTATAAACCTATTTTTGGTGTAAAAAATAGAAAAAAATTCTGAAGGGTGAGGGACGACGGTTCCTTTATCCCCCTTAAATCAATGTATAAACTATTTATTTTATGACATTTTATTTTTTGTCTAGGATCTCCGGCTCAAAAATCATCGAAACCAGCATCGGATCATGTTCAATCTACAACTCATCCTAAACCACAAAAACGACACAGTTCAACCGAACATGATTCTGACGATGATAAAAATCGAAATAATAAAAGTACTCAAAAACATGATAAAGAACAATCAACATATCATGATCGTCACGTCGAATCTGATACAGGAGAAATAAAACATGAAAAACAACCAAAACCTCGTCGACCTAAACGTATTTCACGTACAACACAAACATATGAACATGTTTTTCGACGAATGGAACGTGAACAAAATAATGAATTAATGCCAATAACTGATACCGATAAACATAGTCAAACAAAAGATTCACAATTAAATCCAAGAACAAAATCATCGAAAATACCTTTTGCTATGTATGTATCCAATGATGTTCATTCAAGTTGTTTAATTTTTTGTTTCTTATTCTTTTAGAATTCAAGAAATGCCACCAAAAAATTCTGCACGCGATCAACGAAGTTCATCGAAAGCATCGAATCATGGTCGACCTATGTCACCACAAAGTGGTAGATTGTTAATTCTTCGTCCAACACTTCCTATCCATCATGCAAATGCTTCCAATATACAACGTATAAATCTTCAATATTCTATTGATTTAGTTCATAAAGAAAATAAAAAAGATAAATCAACAACAGATCAACGAAGTAAATCTAATCATGGTAAAAATTCGGAACAAGCGCATAATTTACCTCGAATAAATTCATCATCATCAACAACGGGACATACTCAAAAAAATAAATCCAATAAGAAAGAAAAATCGCCTTATAATAAAACTGACGATCGTAATCATCGACGCAAAACAGATGGTAATGTTTGATAGTATATATATGATATATTCAATGTAATATTTAAACAGAAACTTAGACAAGCGTGTTTATGATTGAATTTATTTACTTTTCTACTTTTTTTTCTTCTAAAATAAACATTTAATACAATAAAAAATAACTCGGTACATGTGACATTTTGATTATATAAAGTCTTTCTTATGAGATTAACTAATATAAAAGAAATTGTTGTAGGAAATAAAATCAAAAAGTTTATTTTAAGGTTGATGTATTCGTTTGTTTAGCATTTTCTATTGTTTTCGACGCAAGAACATTAGGTACATATCACAGAACTAGTTCATCGTTCTCATTTTTTTGTCAACATTTAAGAAGTTCAGTATTTATATGACATAAGTTATTACGTACTGTACTCGCATCAACATTCCTTGGACAAATTTCAGAACATATTGAAATATTTCCACGTAATATTTTATTATTATGAAGCATATTTTGATCTATTATTTCCACATTTGGCATTAGCAGATGTTTGTCTATTATAATTCCCCTTACTCGTTCAGATAAGGTTTTAACAAATGTTGTCAATTGAACACCTAGATCGACTAGTTTAGTGCATTGGTTTTGTTACTATTCATTCGTTATTCATATGTAGTTTTACATAGTGATGCTATAGTATGTCTTACGTACCATCGCAATGATAAAATAATATCAGCACATGACAGAATGCGTATAAGTTATTCTTAGTTTATATTTGATGCTTGTCTAGAACCTCCGGTGCTTTTCTCATCATTTAATCGTCTCGTACGTGCTCAAAAAGTAGTGTAATTTACAGTGGTTTGATATATTCAATTTATAATCTAATCAACTTTGATTATGTCTCTGAGTTTTTATGTAAAATTTACATGAATTTATTAATAAACACAAGATATCAAGACAACTTGAACAATAGGTACATTCAAATAAATTTGTTTTCATTAGTTATATGATAGTAATAACTGTGAATTGAATTGAAGAGTGTGTAAGATGTTTTATAAAAAGAAAATATTAAAAAATAAACTGATACATTGAGTATTAATGGAAGCGTCTTATTCATTGTGAAGTGTTACATCTATTTTATAAAAAAGAAAATATTAATGATATATACTGATGTTTTTATTTTTAGCTATTATTCTTAAAAAGAACATTGGTAGACAGTTTTAAATATTGATTCCATCAGTATCTATAAAGAAAGTGCTAAAAACCATTTAAAAATGGGCTCGCTATTAATATTATCTAAGACGCGCTCAATGCTGAATGATTTATTATTTGATATAAGAATATATCACATAGTAAGTAAATATCTGTTCTATGCAGAAACTTTCTCTATATATTTAACTGCTCGACGTTTTATAGAAGAAAAAAACCTGTTTTATCTAATCGATTTTTCTTCTAATTGAAAACTAATAAGATTTTGTGAAATAGATATATTATTAATAGTAAGTATTATGTTGATCTGTATAAATCTATAAATATGTTTTCTGCTCTGAATATTACATAAAAACACCTTGATCTTATAAAAAAAAGTAATTAAAACCAAAATAGAAAACCTTTTCATAAAAAAAAGTGCCTGATTAAGCCATTTCTCTTTTGTTTTGTTTCTCTTCAGTATGACCTAATCATTCGAGTAAACAAATGAATATACTAATATGTCATGTCATGTCATCATTACTCAAGCCGAAATCCGTTAGACAACAAATAAGCTCAACAAAAAAAAAAAAGAAAATACCCGTAAAACGACTATAATCATCATTATTCGGCTACATTCGTTCATCTCCGTTCAAATAATAATTATTATTTGTATCGTATAAAAAGAGAAAAGAATTTCATCATTTCTCTATTCTAGTTGAACGATTACTCATTCATTTTATAGTAAGTACATGTTGTTATTTGTTAATCATAGTCAACTTCTATATTATTTCTATTCTTTATATTTTAATACGCAATAAATCATACGATTTTCTCAATTAAAATAACGACGTAAAACTTTTATCTTTTTCATAACTATAACATGTGGTTAGAACATCCTTTTCTTTTTATGTGTGTGTGTGTGTGTCGAAATTAGATGAGACATTTTGATGACAAAGAAAATATTTCTATATTAAACAATTAATCTTCAAAGTCGGTTCATTTGCTCTTTTATATTATATACTATTGAAAGAATGTCGATCATGAAATAATGCTGACAGTTAGTTACTAGAAACACGGAAAAAGAGAAAGAAAGAAAGAAAAAAAGAAGGAAAATGTAATAGAGATGATGGCTATCGCATACTGTTAACAGAATATACATGTACGTCCATCCAAGGTTTGACACATTTCCTCCTTTTTTTTTTCTTCTTTCTCGATTTCTCGTCGAACATCTAAGCTGAACATAGTAAGCATTATTTCTTCTATTTGCTTTCGCTCTTTCTCTATCTTAACCCTTCAGAAAAAAACAGACACGCACATACATGTATCACTGATCTAAACATACACACATCGACACTATCTATCTATATATATATATATATAACTGTGTTTAGTAATGATCATATCATCATAATAGGTAATTTAGTTCTTTTTTTGTTTGATTTTCCAAATGGAAATTAGATGGTAAGTATTCTTACTTTTGTCTTTTTCTTTGTCATAATATTTTAATTAAATAAAAATAAACATTCGAGAAAATTAAAAACAAAGAATCATCGATCAAACATAGACTCGAACCCTGGATATTGTAGTAAAAAATCATACATTCTACCGAGTGAACCATCTGGACGTTGACACTGCCAAAAAAACTTCGACAAACGTTCGAAGAATAATATTACTTTTTATACGTTTTGAATCAAATAGAGTAGCTTGCAGGTCATAGAAGACATCTAACTTTTCTTTTGAGAAACCTACGGATATGTCGAGAAGTAAGGTAGTTTATAAAATGTCGAAAAACTGATTAATTTCGAGAAAATAATCTTTTTTTTTTATAAAGTATGAACATACAGATTCTTTGTGACTTTTACACTGTTTGGTTTCTCTTTTTTTTCTTCAACGCAAAAAGATGAAAGAACTGAAGCATGGAGTACAATTCATGACATACAATATAATGTGTTCTTTCTCGTTTTCCTCTCTCCTACACTTAATACAGAAATGTTGTTATCTCATGTTGAGTAAACTTTCTTTGTTCTATGTGTTATAGACACACGTAACAGCTCATAGAGTAAGTGCAAAGTTCTTCTTTTCAAAATATGAACAATTCTTCAACGAAAATAATGACATTAAAATTTCATTATTCAAGGTCTTTTTGTGTATAGAAAGTACTATAAATTAAGTTTACTCCGAAGAATTTATCTACTATTTGTAAGATTGTTAGTTCCGATTAGATTACTCATTCATGTGAATAAAGAAAAAAAAGATATATTTAGTATTTAATAACAAAAAAAAAGACAATGAAATGTCCTTATTATATAGTAGAGCAACGTTCTTTTCATCTCAATAGTTACTCTAATAGGATTAAATTATCTGTCAGATTTTATTATAGTAGTTTTTTTCATTGTAGAACACTTTATGATCCTGGATATATTTCCTCGTTTTTTTCTGTTATTAATAAAAAACAATCTATCTTAGTTTAATTTAAAATAGAACGTTAAGGACATTTGAGTTATTTCTCTAGTAATAAAAACTAATATATATATATATTTTTCTTATTGTGTGTCCTGATGACATATATTATATTATTTTACATATATCTGTAAATATAAACGATTAATTTGCCATAAACAGCACATGTTCCGTTTGTTTAGGTATATATAGATATAGCATCCTTTACAAGTTTGATTTCTTTTCATCTTTATAGACGTTTTAATAATATTAAGTAACGGATGATGATATTTTTCTTCTGTAAATTTGAAAATAAAATCATGAGATTCCAGAACGAATCAGTTAGAGTTAAATAAAACATGACTAGTCATGTTGATAATAAAAGTAAAGAAAAATGATTGCCACACCATGTATATGGGCATGCCAAACGAATGAATAATTGTCGGGGCATATGTTCGTGCATGTGCTGAGAGTGTGATACTATGTGCTTCGAGCAGAACTAGACAAAATTGAAGCCATGACAAAAAAAACGAGGAAAACTACCATCACTTTTTTTTTCTTCTTTTCTTGTTTCTATACTTATCACTTATTCTTAGTCTTCTACACTTGAACATTCTACATTTATATTTTCTTTTCTTCTCTTCATCATCAAGTCGACAGGAAAATGGGTATGTTTCATATATATATAAAGTTCATTTTGATTCAATCATTTTCAATAGAATATTATGCTTAACCTTTGAATATATTGTAGTTCTCATTTAAATTATTGGTAAATAAGTTTCCATAGTATAAACGGAAATACACATGTTTTCCGTCTAAAACTAAATGAGAGTATGAAATAGAGAGACAGACACGGAATGAGTAGGAAAAAAAAGCATTTTTTATATCTGTAATGTTAACTTTGCAAACAAAACATGTCAATATTGAATAACAAAATGGATGTATATGGTAGCAAACATTACTTTTTTTCCATTTATTATTTTTTTTCCCTTCAGGCTATATCTCGTAGATACCTCGAAAATAAATTGTTTATAGTCTTTTTTTGTTCATTACTAGGCACTTTTAATCAAATATAATAATCCGACTACTGTAGACATAAAAAAGATGAGAAAAATCTTCTTTTGTTTCTTTCTATTTCAGCTCGAAATATATAAGGTTAAAAATACTACAGATATAAAAGCATTACTGTCAAATACAACCGGGTACTTAGTGCTCGTAGTTCGATTTTATATTTATAACTTTGCCTGTTTTTTTTCTTCATCGATATATATGTTAAAAGAATGTTTATGTCACATTCATTATTATTTAAAGTATTTTATCGAATTAAGTACAAATCATGTTCTTCTATTTTAGATTAAATTGACATTAGATATAAGTACAAAATAAAACCAAATCTCTACGTACATACATACTTAAAGTAATGGAACCAACTAATGAATTATTACCATTACTAATAGATTCAAATGAACGTTTTCGTACAATACGTGAACTTGGTTCAGGTACATATGGTCGTGTTATGCTTGCATTAGATCGTGATTTACAACAACGATGTGCATTAAAAATTTTACAAAAATCAACAACAAAATATCGTGATTTTCATCGTGAATATAATTATTCATTATTATTATCATCACATCGTTCAATAATTGATACATATGAAGATCGTTGTTTTCAAACAACAGATGCATATGTTATTGTTCAAGAATTTGCACCATTAGGTGATTTATTTGAATCAATTCCACCACAACGTGGTCTACCTGAAAAAGCTGTTAAAACAATTATGAAACAAGTTGCATCAGCATTAGAATTTATGCATGATAAAGGATTGGTAAGTTTTTTTAATATAAAATATTGTACATCAAAATAAAATGTCTCAATAATTGGATTATTTACTTAAGTTAAAAATATTCTACACTCATTCATAAGTCATGTAACGATAAATATTTTTCAGGATTTAAAAATCATTATTTTAATGTAAATATGAACTCTTATTTTATTTTTAGGTTCATCGTGATGTTAAACCAGAAAATGTAATGATTTTCGATGCTGATTTTCATAAAGTTAAATTAATTGATTTTGGTATGACAAGAAAATGTGGTACATATGTACGACGTTTAATTGGTAGTATACCATATTCACCACCTGAAGTATGTGATGCACTTAATAATGATATACTTGTATCAACATCAATGGATGTTTGGGCATTTGGTGTATTACTATTTTGTAGTCTAACAGGTAATGAAAACAAAAAATGAAATTCTAATAATAAATAAAATAATTTTTCTAATATAGGTAATTTTCCTTGGGAACATGCTCAAGAATCAGATATATATTTTAATGAATATAATCAATGGATTCAAAATTATCAAATGGAACGTCGTTATAAATTACCATCACAATGGTATAAATTTAGTAATCGTTTAATGAGATTATTTCGTAAAATGCTTGGTAAATAGATTTATCTTTTGATAACAAACTAATTATTATTTTTATTTAGATCCTGAACCATTAAAACGATGTGAAATAACTGAAATTGATAAATATTATGATGATAAATGGATACATGATCATTTTAATAATCGTCGACGTTCATCAAATGAAGATGAAGGTGTAGAAGAAGATTTTTCTTCATCTGGTAGTGGTATTGAATGTAATACAGTAACATCAAGTACAATAAGTAATAGTGACTTTGAAGAATTAACACAAATGATGAGAAATTCTTTAACTGGTTTTGATAATTTATTAACAAATGAAAATCAACAATCATCAACAAATGTTACTAAAACTTATTGTTAAATTTTTTTTCTTTCTTTGAAAGATTTATTCCGAGTGTAATCATTATTTTATACATACAGTGAATATATAGATAGTCAAACAGTGTATGTATATATATATATAAACAAATGGCTTTTTGTCATATAGAATTCCGTCCGATGTATATTTTGTCATTTGAAAACAAAAAAAATTCTCTTTCTTCTTCTTCTTGCTTGTTTAACTGTTTACATTTATCATTTGTTTAATGAGTTTTTATGGGTATATTTAATAATGAACAAAATAAAACTCAATAATATCGCAAAAATCTACGTTTTCTCTTCTTCTCCTTTTGTATATGAAGGATAAAAGCAAATAATTATGTTTATATTTTAGTCAAGTTTCATAGAAACACGAACGATCATTAGTGCTTTCCGGATACACAGGATGTTCTCAATCAAAAAAATTGAACCTTCGATCATAATTATTTTCATATGTAATACTAGAAGGATCCTTCCGTCGAATGTTTATCGATTAATTTCATATTATTAACAGTTCCATAACTTTAATATTAATATACTATATTTTCTCAGAAGAATATTTACGCATATATTTTTTTTTCAAAAATGACGTAAAAAGAGAATATAAAATTAAAAAAGATTGAGAAATTATTTATTAATGTATTATGAATGTGTTTTAAAAAAAGAAGAAAATAATTCTATTCATTAAAGAATAAATTAATCATAAAAGAATATATTTATAAAAATCAAGCATCCCACGCTTTACACTTAACAATTCGAGAAGATCATTCATTCGTAGATATGAGAGTAATAAGTTTTCAATAACTTTTTATTTTTTATAGAAATGGAATTATACGATACTTAACTACTAATATAATTTACATATTAATTGTTACTATGCTGATCTTCTTCAATAGTAAACTGAGAAGCAATTTTTATCTTGCTGACGTCAATACATAGACACTTCATATAATTAATGGCATCCTTCATGTTTTTTTTCTTATATCGACTCTAAGATGCATTTATATCAAGTACTTGTGAAGTATAAAAACAAGCTAATTTTAATTGAAGTAACTCTGTTTCTTGTTGCTTTAGAAATCCTAAGTGTACTGTAAATAATGAAATAATAAATTTGCACAAGACTTTAATAGAAAATAAAATCGGAATGATAATTTACTGTTAAATTAGAAAAATACACACACACACGCACGCACACGCGCAAATTTAAATAAAATATTCTTTTATATCGAACTTCGTTTTTGAATTTTGTCTAGTTGAAGATAAGATCGATGTAAAGCCATATTTTCATCTATTTCAATTTTTGGTTGTAATGATTCAAGAATTTGTTCTCGAAGTGATCGTATAACAATCATTTGTGGTTTAACTAATGTTGTTTTTTGTTGATGTAACATATTTTGATGTTTACGTTTAAATTTTGTTTTACATGATGTTGGTATACATGATGATTGACCACGACATGAGCAAAGTGATAAATCACTTGCACTAGCTTCCATTGGTATACGTGGTGCATTATTAATAGGCCCAAGTAAAGATGGTGTATCTTCATCATCTTCTAATGTAACAAGACGACCATTTGATGATATAACATCACCCACAACTCGTACTTGTTGTCGACGTCGTTCTTCCATCTCATATCGTTCATTTCTTGAACGTTTAGTATTTGTTTCAACAAAACGTAAGATAAGTAGATTACCACTAGAAGCGACTATTGTTAGACCAGTTAAAATAAACATTATACAAAATAAGATATATAACCAACCAATACTACCATAATCATCTTTTTGCATAGGTACTAAATCTCCAAAACCTATTAATTAATTAAATTTTCTATTATATAAAAAACAAAAAAAAACAATGAGTAAAATACACATACCAATAGTTGTTCTAAATAAAGAAACAGAAAAAAATAAAATAAATTTTCTTTCAAAGATCAAATTTTAAAAATATAGATATGAACTAACTTGATACTTAACTAATGATTTCGCTTCCAAAAAAAAATTAGAACATATACAAGCGGAATAAAAATATAGTGCTTTTGAACCTCGAGGCAAGCTTATAAGAATTGGTCTATATTGTCATAATCAAATTGAGAATTGTCATGCCTGCAAGAAATCTCTTAACCAGTATTTTAGAATATGCTTTCAATTTTCATGTTTACATTCAATTATATAAGATTAAAGAACATGTTTAGAAATATCAAACGACTAAGTATTATTCTTTAAAACAATATATATGTAAAAAAAAATACTTACAATGTTAATAAACAATAATAAAATGCATCAAAATAGCGCCAATTTTCATATCGATGAAATACATATGAACCTGTTGCAAGTGTTAATACAGTTAATAATGCTTCACATGTTAATAATTCCATTGCTGTTATTTGCGGTTCACGTTTACGTTTAAAATGTCGTTTAATACGTTTTAAAACAAATGTTATTAATGAATTAAGTCGTTCACCAACACTTTGAATCATAATAAGCCACATTGGTATACCAATTAATGCATATGCAATTGTTACAGCACGTCCTGCTTTAGTATACGGTATAGCGTGCCCATAACCAACAAGAGCAAGAACAACAGTTGCATAATAAAATGACCCAATAAATTTCCATTGTTTTTTACGATAATTTAAACGTGATTCAACAGTTCGTGTTAAATTTTCGAATTCACTCTTACTCATATTATGCTGTTGTCGAAAAACATCGATACGTGTTTGTAAATTAGCATAACTAATTGATTCTTGTGTTGATTCTAATCTATCGAATATAGCTGCACCAATAACAAGATAAACAAGTGTTGTAAGAACATATGCTAATGTACGATAATTTTGAATACGAAAAGGTGTTTTAGTTGTTGGTGTTAAAACGACATCAGGACCAGGTGGCCTTTAACAATTATAATATATTAGATTAAAAGAAAATTTTTTTACAAGGATACATACATATTTATTCAGATAATTGTATCATATTCAATGACTATTTTATTTATATATCATCTAATTTAATTGATGACAAGACAACAAATAATAATAATAAAATATCTTATGTTGTGACAGTTGGTATCTGAAAAAAGAAGATGCTAACTATATAATCAATGAAAAGCAAATAGAAGCACCTGGTTTCGTTCTTCTTTAATAATCCATTAGCATTTCTATATTATCTCAAAAATTGGAGTCGTATAATCAATAACAAATATCAATTTCCTCTGTCAATTGCAAGGAAATCTGACACTGTATATAATATTTATCGATTAAGTAATGTATAAACAAAAATACTATCATTTAGATATACAAAAAAAAAGAGAAAGAAAAGTCATATCTGTATATATAATCTTTTATTGTTATACACATATGCGGGATATTATTTGTGCACATAATTTAAGTTATATTATAATAGACAATAAAAGAAGAAATCAATGACTAGAAAGTTAATTTCTATTTCAAAGAAAACTATTGAACGAAATGTGCAAATTGAAAAAGAAAACTTATCATACTTATTGATAAGAAAATTAGAAACATACGAGATCTTCTCGATCGTTATATTCTTCTTCTTTTATGCTTTATTATAAAAAAAATTTCTAAGCATCATCATTCGATCTTATTCTTCTACGACATTGTCTGATTGCAAATTCTACTCAATGTTTATCATGGTTCGATCACCACCAATCGATCATAATCTAATAAAGTAAACTTAAGAAGCAAAAAAAAAGAAAAAAAAAAGAAGACAACGACGAGAGAAGTGAATGTTGGCTCGTAACATCTCCCTCTCTCTCTCTCCCTCCCTGTCTTCATCGGTTCTAATGATGATCGATGAGTGAACACAAGCGACAAATGTCTTTCGACACGCGCATGTTGATGTGAAGAAAAAAAAACAAGCAAATAAAATTTGTAACAACTGTCAACTTAACGAATAGTAAAAACAAACGAATGAATGAATAGAAACTACGACACCGTTCTGATCGATGAATGATCAAAGAAATGATGACGTTATTGTCAATACACAGAACAACTCTCTTTAACATATATATATATTTTTATTACTATTATTATTATTGTTTTATTCAACCACATCCGTTAGGCGAACTCTCTGAAATGTTTGATTCAATGCTGCATACTCTCATTGTTAATTGGAGCGCAAAGCTATAAGGAATAATAAGGGAGAAAAAAAAACTAAAGTCAAACTCACTTGAATAAGTCAGCCGAAGCAACATATACTACTAAATAAGAAGATAAAAGAAGTAAGATTTAAAAGTTTCTCTTTTTTTTTTACATATGATTATTCAAATGAACGGTTGAGTCCGAACAAAGACATGATCAAATGATAGAATATGATTGAGATATATATATATATATAAAATTTTGTGTCTTTAAAGATTTTATGAATAGATACTATTATTGTTTGCTATTCTCTTGTTTTCCTTCTCTATTTCTATCTTGTCTTTTACTCTATCTATCTACATGTGCTAAGCAATGAAACGAGACGATGACGAGAACGTCATGCATTGCTCTATCTTCCTCGTTCTCTCTTCGTCACTACTCATCAAACAAATACTATCTAGAGAGAAAGAGAGAAAGAGATATACGGAGATAGAAGAAAACGAGGATGACATGGAAAATCTTTTCTTTTTTTAAATGAACATGCAACAATAACAAAGACTAATAAAAGCAAAAAAAGAAAGATAGTTTTCTATGGTTGCTTTCCATTATTATTATTATTATTTTCCGAAAATTGCCGAGTATTGGTCTTGTATATACGCGGATGTCACCAATAATAAAAAAAAAACGAAGAAAACAGAAAAAGAAAACGAAGAATTACTGTGAGAAGAAGAAAAAAAAAGAAGAAGAATAATGATAACAAATATTTTTTCTTATCCAACAAATTTGTTTTACTTTTGTCAGGTATAACTATGATTATTTAACAACAAAAACAGATAATCTCAAGTGACAGATATAAATAGGTGAAGAAGAAGAAGAAAAACAATTTTTCTGTTGTTGTTGTTGTAGTGTCATTAACAAGCAATTTTCAATATTTGACAAGTACGTTGAAAAAATAATGTTCTTGCAAATTTATATAATTCAATATCATCACTGTTGACTTGTCGTAGATAATTTAAATCAATTGTTGTTACATTTGTTGTTAAATAATCATTTGTTTGATTGTTTGTTAAATCTTGTTCAAGATAAGATTGAAATGAACAGATTTGAAATAATTTACAAAATCTTGTCTGTTCAAATAAACGTTGACTTAAATGAAGATATTCAGTTAAACCAAAAAATTCCATTGATTGAAGATTTTTTTTAGCTGTTTCAATATCAATTAAATTTGAATAAGTAAATGATGATGATAAACAATTATTTACTGATGATGATAGCATACGTGTTTGACGATTTATAGCTGAATTAAATGGACATAGCATAAAATCAGTTAGATTTGTATCTAAATAAGAAATAATTATTATTAAATTAAAAATTAATTTTTTTTTATATTTACGTCTCCAACAAGCACTTTGATTACGAAGTTGTTGAGCTTTCTGACAAGATAAGCGTTCAGAAAGCCATGTTGCTCCACGAAGTGTATGAAGGTATTCACTAATAAAACGTGCGATTGGTTCGCGAAGTAATGTTGCATAGAGAAATCTAGATTAAATTTAAAAAATATAATTGAACTCATTTTTCTTGTTGTTATTAAAAATTTTGTATATATATTTTTCTGTATAAGACAGATTATTAGTAATTAATAATTGCTTATATTTATTGTTAAACATCATCAACAGATCATTTTCACATCGTTAAAAATGAATTAATTATACTGTAAAAAAAACTAAGAATAATGTCTATAAATAAATCATATATACTACTTTGTATGTAGTTTATAGACACGACTATTATTAAAGAAATGTTCTCTTGAAAATATAATTGTTAGGTTTTAATGATATGTATAACGATAAGTTCACTCATTGTAAAATATTGATATAGTTTTTAAAAGATTAGAGAGATTAACTCCGTTTAACTTTCTAATACAGATGAAATTGGAAGTGTTTAGTCTGCGAAATTCTCTCACAGGTTGTATTTATATTGAAGTTGTAAATTAATCGTAGACGAAAAACTTTTGTCATCGAATTTCAATAGATAAAGTGAAAATATGAATGATATTAAAGAGTACGTATCAAGGTGAATTTTTAAGCAAGACTATGCTGTATATTGACATTAAAGTTTCAATGTCATTATTCCAAGAAGACGTGCAGAATTTGGCCTTCTGCGTGAACGTGCGTTCGGGGAAATTTTTGAAAAATTATTGACTTTGAAATTTTTTCTATCGGGAAATAATAAGGAAATTTATTTAGATGAAAATATTATTCTATACGTAAATGATCTGATATGTTCATTAGGATAGAATATATTTTAAACATATTGTAGTCCCTTGACTCTCTTCATTTCTTCAACAAAAATTTGTTGTGATTGATTTTTCTGCGTTCGGGAAAATTTTTCATTTTTACAGAAGATTCTGCACTCCTGATTCCTAGTCTTACTTATATGTTTATTATTGCTCTCTTTTCAGTGCTTAAGGATCATCAAAAAAATACTTTGATTTTGCCCTATCGAAATATAATATTTAATTACAATATTCATCTATATATTGATATTATCACTTTCTTTCGTGTCTTATAAGCAATAGTTTATTAATAATTCAAATTCATTGCTATATTTTGCCATAATCTCTATAAAATACGTAGATGTTTCTTTGTTATGTCTATTTTTATTGTACATGTTAATTAAAATTTTTCTTTAATCATATTTTTCCTATCATCATACCAATCTTTTGTTTTGTCTATACCTTTGACATTTATCATATTGATAGTTCATTTATATGAGAAAGTTCTAGTAGTAAAATAATCTAATTTATAACTAAAGATTACGAATAAAATTGTTTCTTTTTTTTGGGAAATTATAATCGTAAATAATTCTTTCTATTCGTCGAATAAATCTACAGAGGCGACTACAAATCTTTGACTCAGGAATGAGAAATATGTAGGTTTGTAGAGAAAAATTTTCTCTATCGAATTCTGTTGAGTACGGTAAAAATCGGTTTTTGGCTTGAATTCAAGCCTATTAGAGACCTGTATCGGAGTCAACTAAATCTCTTGCCTATAATTCATCTTTTACATTAAATTTTTTTTGAGGTGAAGATTTTGCTCTCTGATGCTTTCTCTACAAACTGATGTATTTTGAGGGTTCAAATCAATGTTTTATTGAGATTCACGGACACAAAAGAAAGTTGGATGTATGTCTCTAACTGGCTTGAATTCAAGCCAAAAATCGATTTTTACGATAGTCAACAGAATTCGATAGAGAAATTTTTTCTCTACAAACCTCTCATTCCTGGGTAAAACTTTACTATGAAATTTGTGGTCGCCTTTTATCAAACTTTCTTCGAATGATTTCTGATTATACTTCAACTTTCTTTAATAATTAACATACTTTCGTTTATTAAAACCATATTCCGAATTCATTTTCAAAGGTAAACATCGATGATAAGTTGTCCAATCTGCATGTACTCCACATATCCATCCAACACTAAATCGACTAATAAGCCATGGTTCATTATTTCTTAAACAATTACATCGCAATTTAATACTTGGTCGTTTAGTACGATTATTTCTTAACATAACTGGACATCGACAACTTGGTTGTGATTGAAAATAAAGTCGACGAACAATTGATCGTTCAAATGCTGAACCAGCAGTTTTTTGTATATGAATAAAAACAAGTGTGGGAACATTATTCTCTTGATTATTATTCGTTAAATATTGTATTTGTTGTTTTAAATGACCAGTTAAATAAGTAAAAATGATGATAACAATCAATAGAATTGTTATCAACTTCCACTTGATCATCCGCACATAAGCCAAACAAAAAGAAGAATAAAATGCTCTCTATTGAATAGAGAGAAAGACAATAGTGATGGCATCGTTGACCGACGCGATTGTTTCTTTCTCTTTTAACGGCAAAAGAAACAGATAGGTCAATGGAAAAAAAAAGAGGGATGTGCGAACACATCTGCTCATTTTATTCTATCTATTCAGTCATCGTCTGTTTAAATAACGAAAAACACATTTTTACATTCAATTAACATATATTAAAAAATATTCATTACACGTTCTTTTATAATTATTTATTTATAAAGTCATTTATTATATTCCATAGAAATAAAGTTTTTTTTTTGTTCAAATAAATGAGATAATTTTTTCTTATAATTTTAATAACACAACATTTTACTGAAAATGACATATATATACAACAATTATGAAAATTAAATAAAAGAAAAAAAATGAAAACAACATTTAAACATCATCATAATGACTTCGAATTGTCGAGTTTTTATGAAGAACACCATTACGTAGTGTATCTTGATGTCCATTTGTTGTTATAAATCGATGTGTTTCTTGTTGTTGTTGACGTTTAACACTACGTAAAGTTGCTGATTGAGGAGTCTAAATAAATATATATAATAGATTATTTAAATATAGATAGTTTTCGTTAGATACCTCATGTCGATGTGGAGTTGTTTGAGCATAATGTGAAGTAGTAGTAATTGGTGTATAAGTTGGCCATGAATTCATACAACATGGTGACCAAAGCCAAGAAATAACTGCTCCAATCATTGATAGAAGAGCTTGAACTAACGCTAATGTGAATGTTATTAATAATGCTAAATTATCAAATGTTGCTGGTTCTTCAAATGGTACAAGTACATGTCTAAATTAAATGAATATTTAGAAACTTTTTTTATAAATATTATCATATTTACGTTGAAGTTATTGGTGTTGTTGTTGTAGGTTGTGAAGATTTCAAATTATTTGATGAATTTGTTTGCCAATATTGTAATGTATGTACAACAAGAAGACCAACATAAATCGATGAAAAGAGAAAACTGATCAATGATGATACACATATAAGAATTGGCTAAATTAGAAACATAACTTTATTATATGATTGAATAAATAGATTCTTCTTTTTTGTTTTACCATAGTTGGTCGTTTAAATAAAGTGTAGGTTACACAAGAAAGAAATGGGATGATTGTCTAGGAGGAAAAATAAAAAAAAAATGATATTTATCACGTTTCTAATCATAAATATTAAAATGGGTGGAGTTGAACAAAATACACAAGAGAAGATATGATTATTGTCCAAAGTAAGCATATACATTTATTTGATTGAAAGAAAATAACCTCTGGGTATATGACAGTATATTTCACACTTCTCTCTATATGTCATAGATTATTCAATCAACCAGAAAATATTCTAATAGAACTAAAATGCTAGAGATTCAGTTGAATGAAACTAAAAGACTATGAAATGATATTTGATTAGTATAATGAATATAAATATCATCTTGTCAATGATAAATTTATTTGATAAGAAGAAAAAAAGAATGAAAATTATATCTTTGTTTAAATAAAAGAATTGATTTGCTTTATCAAGATCCAAAAGGGTAAGAAAGCTTTGTTCAGTATTCATTAAACTATCATCATATCTGACATTTTTGATGTGTCCTTATATCAATATATCCACTTGATGATCTCTTTTCTCATAAAGACTGACTTACAATTGTGGCCGATGGGTAAATATACCACAGATGTATATCATTCATCGATAATGTAGTTGGAAAAAAATTGAGTATATTGATATTGCTATTCTGATGAATCGTTCTTTCAGTTATATATCGATGACTTATTGTTATACATATTTGTGCTAATCCAGTTAAGAATAGAAATATCCCATAGATTAGTAATGTTTCAGCTTGAGCAACAAATGTGTAAGAAGACTTGCGTGGTGTCATTTATATGTATGAATGAAAATGAAGATCAAAATGAAAAGAAACAAATGTAATAGTTGTCGTTGTTACTTCGCCTGATCTCATTTAATGAACTTTTTTGTTCTTCTTTTTTTTTCTTCCTCTTCCTCTCTCTCTCTTTTTGTCCCTCTTTCTTCTCCTTCTTTTTTTCCCTTTCTTCTATGGATGGATGTCTGCCTGTCTGTCTTTCTTCTTGCGTGAATGTGATGAAAAAGGAAAGGGTGAGTGAATGAATGAATGAATGAATGAGTATGAGAATAGAGTCGTTTACTCTAAGAATAACCGAACAAGAAAGAAAAAAAGAGAGAATAGAGTTGTGACTGATTTGTCAAGATGTAGGAGCAGCAGGACAGATTTTTATCTATGGACGAACCTAAACTTGTCTGTGATGGTTCAAAGAAGGGCGAACAAGTCGAGAAAAAAAGGAAAAAAGGAAGAGGTATTCTTATGTTCTCTTACTACAAACAAATGTGCTTTTATTAAATCTACTGTTTCTCTTTTTTCAAAGGTGACAAGGCCATAGTATATTACGTCTTTCTCAAGTCAAGAGATAGAAGTTACAGGAAGTTCTAAGGAATAAGGTTAGAAACTTCAACACATAGAGCATCTATCACAATCAGTCTCTATTTATTAATCTTTATGATGCCGTCTGTTCGATGACCGTTAGTCTAATGACTTTCACATGCGTTAGTGAATGATATATTTACATATACTTAAGAAAAAGAAAAAAGAAATGCCTTATTAAAAGCAACAACTGTCATTCGTGAAAAGCTTATTAATTTTAATAGACCAGATGAACATGAAGAAAGAAAATTTATTTTATTTATTTTCTTTTTTGAAACATTCTACAGTTAAGATTATTGGCAGATTCTGATTAAACAATGAATTCTTAAGATATTTTATAATTAATTCTATCTATAGATTAATAAAGCCTATAGTTATAATTCTTTTGTCTTTCATATGAAATAAAATTAAGTTTTTTTTCATGTTTGATTACATAATATTGCAAGACGTTGTTTCGAATGTTAATGATAAGAATGAGACATTTGATCATTAGGAAGAATATGTTGTATTCAAATTTTTATGATGGATGACATTGTTTGACTATCGCATTTGATATCTTTGTAAAAAAATTTACTCATTTGTTCTCTAAATGATTAGAAAGATTGAATAAGAATTCTTTTGATAATTACAAAATACAATAGTAATAAGTAATGAACCGATATTGATCTTTATCTTGTCTCATTAATAGAAATACTTTTATATGAGATAATCAAAGATTTTCATTTCGTTATTGTATAGATATATCTATAGAATATAAAATAAAGATACATGTTATATTTATATTCCAAATAGATACTGATGTTTAGATTTAATCATGATAATCGATTATTTTATGAAGTGTAACCTATGTGTTAACTTTATTCAGCATAGTACTGAATATCAAGCAGATTCATTCTTCTTCTTTTTTTCAATTCATCTATCGCATGACAACAATATGTTTTATATAATTATATTATGACATAAGATCTTAATAATAGTTTTTATTAATGCTTTGAACTATGAAAAGATAAATCAAAGCAAAATATTTATACGAATCTAGGTAGTTAAGTTAATTATTATATAAACTTGATAAAATAATCAAATTTCTGTTTTGAAATAAATGATACCTAGACGTAATATAATATTTTCTTCTATCTAAAATTAGTTTTTTCAAACAAAGCTTTCCTAGAATTTTCTAAATATGGAATAGTTATTGAGACTTTAATATACTTAACAAATAATCATCCAGAGTAAAAGAATTAGAGAAGTGTATTTAATTAGGATTTAGTCCTTTAACTGAAATATCCTACTACTGAAACTTTTATTCAATTGATTGTAGAAATTATAAATTCATGAACACATCTTGTTTTTGCTCATTTAAATCATCGTCAATAATTGATTTTTCTGTTTCAATCTCTGTTATTTTATACAGCGAGGGTTTGTCGGAGAGACAGTAGTCATAATGAAAAATTGGTTTTCGGGGCATATTCAAGGTAGTGAAATATATTTTTTTAATGCTTTTTTACTAAAAGAAAAAGAACTGCCAGAGGGTGGCGGTCGCCGGATCACCAATCACTGCGATCACCATTGATTCTATATTCATTACTTTCACAATATATGTTTACATGTTATTACTCGTTCGAGTAGTAGTAGTACTATTCATATATGCATGAATGAATAATCAAGTGGTAAACGAAGGAATATTGATACTACTACAACATCATCAATGTCTTGTACAGTTTGTTATAATGATAATGTTTATATTACCATACGTTTTGTTTTGATAACTGGCCAGATAATTGACCAAAGAGAAAGTCATGCTAATCACTATAACATTGTTTTATAGTAGTAATATAGATTGGTAATCAAACGGAAATATCTTGTGTAAATGAAGATATTTCTGATTGATTGGATAAACGAGTGTTTTTCTATATCGATTGATCGACCGATATAATCATAATTTCTTTTTTCATTTTTATTAAATTTATTAACAGAATTTTTTATATTCAATTACGTTAGTGCAAAAAACAATAAAAATTAACTAAAATTGTTATTATTTACAACAAAGAGACAAACAGAAAACAAAAATATGATGTTTTGTTGCTTAATCATCAATTAATATAGGTTCATTTGCTGATGATGATAAAAATCTTCTATTGGATTTGAAATCGAATGATTCACTCATCATATTCGATTGTACAACAGGTTTCCATTGAAGATGAGCATCAATTGTTATTTCAGTTATATTATCACTTTGTATTGAATTTAATATTGATTCTGTATATAAATCAACTTGTAAATCATCAAATAAAGCAGATTTATTACAAACCGGACACACCCATTTATTTGATTTTTCATTTAAAGCTAGAAGAAAATATAAATAAATAGATAAATTTATAAAAAATCTAGTCCTTTTTACCAATATAATTCGTTAAATCAAAGCATTGTAAATGTTGACAAGTAGTTGCTCGTATAGGTATTTTTAAACGTTTTTGATCAATAGGACATATTAATTTTAATTTTTGATCGCTAACTTCTAAACCAAGTTCACGATCTTTAGTACGTGCTCTCTCTAAGATTTTTGCTAAATCATCACGATAAAATTTTGCCATTTTTTTAAGAATTTGTTCACATAATTGTTTAATTGTTAAACGTTCAGTAAGAAATATATGTAATGCATATTCTGCATTGACATATTGTGCACATAAAGCAGCATTATCTTGACGACAATTCCATGTAATAGTAATATCATTTTTTAATATTGGATTAAACATACAAAATGATGTTATATCGATTTCACGTCCACTACGTATTAAATCTTTTTGTTGTCGTGTACATGGTTTTGGTATTGGTAAATTTGTTAAAATATGACCATTAACATGAATAGCTAAATTAGCAGGAAGATTATCTTCATATTTTCCATTGGGTGCTGGTGGTAAATCAGTACGTACAAGACGTAAGATAAGACAATTACTTGTCTTGTAAGTATCGATATTAGGATCATAATCATATGATAAAGCTAATTGATTACATGCATCTAATGATAAAACAAATTCATCATGTGATAAAGATTGTTTACGATTTGAATCATAATTAAATATATTATAACGTTCATGAACACATGATATTGTACGTAGGAATGGTAAATTTTTATGAACGATTCTTTGTATTTGCGGACGTTGACTAGGAATTATTGGAGATGAATTAGGAGTGGAGTTTGAAGTGGATACTGTCGATGGTGTTGAGACAGGTGAAGATTGAGGTAAAACTGGAGCTGGACGTCGTGGACCAGCAGGTCGATTGGGGCTGCTCGTTACGTGTGTAGGTGAAGGATGTCTCGCTGGATGTTGCAAAGAAATAAGAGAAGGATTAAAGGTCGCTTTTTGTTGTAGTTGTTGCTGTTGGTGTTGTTCTTGTTGTTGTTGGACACGAGCATTCGAAATACCAGTCGACTGAGGTGCAGCTGCATTCGGTCGAACTAATAAAAAACATAAATTAAATAGAATAAAATATATATGATATTAGTTAATAACATTACTACTAAGACAAAGTTTCATTTAATTCAGTTACTATAAAATATTTCACTGAAATATGACAAAAACTCTAAGTAATAGTATATATTAATATTTCAAAATATATTCAGATAATATCTGTAATACTGCTATTGATATGTACTCGACTAACGTTTCGATAAATCTCAGAACTAATTCTCAATATATAAAATGATTGTATATAACTAATTACGTGTTCTTAGTTGTCGTGATATTGCTGGTGTTGCTGAAAAACGAAAATTTGATGGTGGAGTATATTGCGCTGCTTGTTGAGGATAATAAAACATTTGCTGTTGCTGTTGTTGTTGTTGCTGCTGCTGCTGCTGCTGTTGTTGCTGTGGTATTTGCTGTTGATAATGATGATAAAAATCAGTTTGAGTACGTTTTTGCATTAAACTCATTATTCCTTGTTCTAAATCTGCTGAATAATAATTATCAATAAGAATTAAACCTTGCTGAAGAAGTTGTTGATATGTATAATTTTGAAATTTATTTGTTATTGTAGAATTTGGCATATGAGTTGAAAGAATTAAACGTAAATGTTCGATTTCTAATTCACTTAACATTTGATAAAGACGTGCACGATGTTCTTGTGTGAGAGGATAATTTTTATTTGTAATATTTACAGCATGTGTTGGTTGCATTATTTTTTTTTTGATTAAGAATAGTATAAATTAAGAAAGACTGTAATATCAAATTACGTTAAAAACAATTATAATGTCATAAAAAAAAGTTTAAAAAAAACAAAGTTTTGTTCGATTTTGATATGTGCAACATTTGACGCTTGACTAACCAACAACGATGAGATTCGTTACTTGGTAATGAATCATATTGTAACAAAATGTCATCTAAAATAGAATAAATTCTTCGAAATTTATTATTTGTATAAAAAAAATCGAAAATAAATTAATTTTTAAAAGAATAAATTAATTGATTTTGTATTTATTTTTCTATCTTCTATTAACGACATCTATCTTATACAAGAATAGATTATATTTTTCCTAGAAACTATGATAACGAGATAGATATATGATGTTATGGCTGAATTAATTCAATGAACAAAGAAGTTCAACATCTTTTCTTCTAGTTTAATCATATGTCATTTCTTGATCAAATTAAATCCAGTTTGACAATTATCTGTAATCTATTTTCATCATGTATTCAACATTATGCTCTTCATTGTAGTACAGATGGTCATTTTGCTCAATTAATTTTCGGAGCAGATTTAATTCGTGCTCATCGATCTTCATCTACTAATAGTTCTCCGACGGCTATTACTCAACTTCTTAGTAATCATTTTGTTTCATTTGAAGAACAATTAGGTACAAATGTAAAAACATTAGCATTTTTTCTACATGATCTAGTATTTGATCATGATATTGTTAAAATGAATATAAATGAACGACGTTTATTTTTTATAAATATCTATGAAAAATTACAATTACTTGATTATATATCAATAGATAACAATATTCTTCGTAAAAAGGAAGATATTAATATTGATTTATTAATTAATCATATTTTTGATACATTACCAAGAATAATTTTCGATCGAAATGGTTCATATTATGATCTTCTCTCTCGTTTAATCAAACGTTTGTATTTATCTATGAAATTAAAATAAAACGACTACTTTTTCTTTTTTATATATAGATAATTTCGATCGAATTGATGATTATCTTATTTATAATCAACAATTATCTTTTATTACTACAGGTTCGTCAATAGCACAATCTCGTTTAATTGATGGAATACTTTTACCAATTCATAATTCGAAGAAATTATTACCATCATTTATTTCTAATAGTAAATTAACCGTTGTATTTTTAAATATTGAATCAACTGAATTTGATAAATCTTCATCATTTTCAATAATTGATAAAAATCAAGAATTCGTTTCTTATGATACATTAATCTATCGTCAATTTATAAAAAAATATTTAATAGATGTCAATTTAATTATTTCATTATCATTTATTGATGAATTATTTCGTTTTGAATTACATCAAGCAAATATAAATATTATTGATTCATTAGATGAACAAACATTCGAATTTCTATTAAAAGTTTATCGATGTATACCATGTAATCGATTATTTATTGCAGAAGATGAATCAATTGAAAAAATATCAACGGTTCTAATCGATCGACATGTTATGATTAATCAACAAGCACATATTTATTTATCTTCGAATGGTTAGTTACAGAAGAAGAATTATATTGCTTAGATATAGATTCTTTATAGGATATCAGTGAAATATATTCGATTCGGGTTTCTACTATAAAACGGTTTCTTTTCGAAATAATTAAATGTTTTTACGCGTATTAAACAAATTTTTGCAAAATATCTTATAATATGAGTATACATCGAGAGAGAAAAGTCTAAAAGAATTCAGGTCGCTTTTTAATAGTTTATTTTCAATAGAGCATTAGAGTTATATATATGAGTTAAAAGAGAAAACGAATGAACAGCTTGCTTCTTTAAATCTATAGAGTTTAATTCTCATAATTTCATTTAAATTGCTAGGGCTATATATTATTGAACGAATACACTCTATTATATAGCAACGATTGATTTTTGAATATTGTTTATTATAGAACAAAATTCGTTTTTATGATCTACTAAATAAAAAATAATTAAAGTCATTCCTTTAAAACACACCCATTTTGTGAACTTCCATAAATTTGAATCTAATTTTATAGACAATAGTGTTCTCTTGTTGCAACATTCGATTGATGCAAGCTGCTATGCGCCGTAAGGTGCCATTCTCGATTTAATTACTTTTTAATTGAGTGGCTTCCAGCCAGATGTCCGTAAAAGTAGAATCAATAGTTACTGCTGTGATTGTCTTATAACTATTTTTCTTTGTATCTTTATTGCTCAGTTTGTTTTATAATAAACAAGAAAGATAATTGAAGTCATTATTTTAGGTGCTCATCAAACTCTTCTCACTTGTGTTCCAACAGCTACATTAATTTTAACAACACAAAAAATTTTAATTAATATTGTTCGTCTTATTCAATTAATTCTAGAAAAATTAAATAAAACATTATCTTTACCATTAGCAACAGAAAAAGACTATCTAAAATATGTTAATGATAATATTCCTGAATTAAAACATATTTTAGATAATCGACGTATTTATATGGATAAACAATCTAATATGAAATACGATCAACTATATCCAATATGTATTTTTCATGAATATCTATTAAATGGAATTAATTTTCTATGTTATATTAACAAAATTGATGGTATATATAGTACTACAAGACAAAATGTAGTAGAAAAATGTTAACAAATAAAAAAAAATGTTTATTTTTTGTTCTTTTCTTTTTTACTAAATGAATAAATATATTTGTATATATATAGGTCTCTTTATTTATTTTTCATCTTATTACATAATATTGCAACAACAATAAGCACCATTAGGTCCAGCACCATAATATGGCGGATAATTTCGTTCACGAACAGGTACCCAATATTCACGTTGTGTATAATTTTTTGAGTGTGATGGTGATGGTAATTGAATCGTTAATATTTGATTTGCATCCATACGAGCATGTACTTGATCAGGATCAATATTCGAGGGTAATTGATATTGTCGATAATATTCACGATTAATATGATTACCATATGTATTATCAATATGTTGACCATTGATTTTAAGTAAACCATTTCGATTTATTCGAACAGTAACATGTTCAGGTTTATAACCTTGTAAATCAAATGTAAGAACATCATTATTATTTGTTTGTAAATCATGACGTCGTGGTCGAACTTCAATATCAACACGAAGAAGTCCACGATTATCAATTGTATTTCTTACAATTGTTGTTTCAACATCGGGCCCACCAAGATTATATTCACGTTTAAATTCACGACATGGAGGACGATGTGCACGTATGCGTAATGTACCATAGTCATCAAGTATAACAGTGATTTGTTCTGGTTCATAATCAAGTAAATCAAATTCATATGAATATGTTCGACATCCTTTACCATGATCTTGAATTGAATAATTATGTGATGGGGATCTTATATGATTTTTATTTGATGAATGTTGAGTATAAACAACAGGAATAATAGTCGAAGAAGCCATATATAACGTGTGTGTTAACAACGATAATGTTATACAGACGAATAGAATACCTTATTCGTTTAGTTTGTTCTTTCTTTCATCATTTGTATTTGCTTCGTTCTGCACAAAAACATACTCTGTCATCACATAGAAATAACTAACTGTATCCTTGACAGTATTTTTAGCCTTTATATACGCATGTGTATGCAGCTTCTTTCTTCTTTTTTTTTTGTCTTGTATGTTGACAGGCATAGACATATGTATACAGATGTTGAGAAAATGGAGAAGAGATATACAGAAGAAAGAATATTGATAGGCGTACCCATTATGTACATTTCTTGTTCTCGATAACTACAATGACGGGTCGTCACACACCTACTCATATAATCTTGAATGGCATGATATTTAAGTAAAGCGAAGGAGATGTCTATATAATAACTTTTACTTACTGTCTACAACTACCTCGATAATAATAAAAGTAGTTTTAATATATATATATGCATAGATGAATTTAAAAAATATCTTATAAGATATAGAAAAATTTGTTAAATTTATGTTCGATAATTTCTTTTTTAATGTTTTATTGAAATGATTTGCTTAATGAACCTTATGTTATATACGGATGTATAGATAATAGATATGATTATGCAATCTGTGAAAATCAACATTTGGTGTATGGTGTCAGAAAAGCAATTGATTAGATCATTTGTTTGATGCGGTAATATTGTCGAGAGACAAAAAATAGCTGTTCATATTTAAAGATTATGTAATATTCACATTAACATATATAAAGAAATTACGATTGACAAAATGTCTATCAAACCATTTATATACTTAATAATACTATTTGATATATAATGTTTTTTTTCAAAAAAAAATGAATCTTTGCAATACTATTGCTTTGGGTCTTGTATGTGTATTTGAAACTTATCCGCTGCATTATAAACAATCTTATTGATATAATAACAAACTTATTTAGCTTCCTGTGACTGTGTAGATCGGTAAAATAAAGTTAATGATGAAAAGATTATATATTATCGTAGAGAAATCCAATTAAAATCTAATTTTAGTATAAGATAAAATTTCATTAATGCAAAATTAAACAATATGAATTATTCTATGATGCATTAATAATAGAATTGAAGCCGAAGGTAATATAAATAGTACTGATCTCTTTTTCAATTCATACTACTAAAATTTGAATCGAAAATTTTTTTTTCTTTTACAAAAGAATCAACATGTTCAACTAACTGGACTAATTCTTCATCAAACTCTATAATATCAAGTAACAATTATTCAAATTTAGTCATCTTTGCATCCCTTCAGCAATAATACGATTTATTCAATAATTCTTTCTATAATAATCTGTTGTCAGTAGATAAATAAAATCTCGGTTCCAAACAAATAGATAATTCTATACGAGAATATATATTGAATGACTCAATCAAGGTTCATTGTATTTTTACGGATAATTTCTCTATAATGACAGTACAAAATGTGAAAGATTTATTGTTTGTATGTTCGAAATATTATTCTAAGATAACATAGCTGATAGACATGTTATTCTACTTAGTACTAGGATGATTAATAGTTTCCTATCTTATGTCAAAAAGTTATTATAATATTTTTCATTACTTGTAATCAGTAAAAGCCATTTCTATCATATTACTATTATTATTAACACATATAGTTATTCTTTCTAATTTACTTTTTTGTTTTCTTATTCTGATAAGATAATCTGTAAGTTAAAGATATTATATTTCATTAAATATAAAACAACATATAAAGATAGTTTAATAGATAACAACATCAAAAAAAAGGGGACATTAAAAGATCAATAAAATCTTCTTTTTTTTGTTACTGCACAAATAATATTGAAAAATGTCTATGCACATTGTCTATTTAATATCACAAAGAAGTGCAACACCACGTAATGTCCATACATTGGGTCCTGTTTTATCACCAGGTGGACATTCTAATTTAAGTGTACATACATAATTTCTATCAGTTCGACGTGGTTTTTTATAAACAGGTGCATAATAAGTTGGACGACGATCTTGTTTTGTAGGTGATCCACTTGTACCAAAATCAGCTTCAGCTGATATGTGTATCACAGGCATTGGATGTGTTAATACTTTTTCATTTGCTTTTAATTCATCCAAGACACCGTTTCTTATTTTTGCTCCTTCAATATAAATACCATATACATAAACACCACCGTCCTTTGGTGGTTCTTTTATACTTTCACGATCAAATCGTGTGATTTTATTTGTTAAGATAACATTATCAAGTGACCAACCTGGATTCGCTCTTGTTATTTCCTTTAAAGAAAATAGAAATAAAAGTAGAAGTAACGAAAATAAAATTTACTTGTCTCATAGCTGTTAAAAATCCTTGTGGATTAAAAAATCCTGTCATCCAATAAGCAAGTGGTTTTGTATCTTTATCAAGTTTTAACCATGAACGATATTGTTCATTTCGTGCATATAAATCACTAAACCAAGCACCTAATGTTGATGATTCCCATGAGTATCTTAACCAAACATTTGGAATTTTAGCATCATACATTCGATCAAGTGCATCACGTAATTCTTCATTCATAACAATTGTACCATCAATAGCTAGTTTTAAATCAATTAATGTATGTCGTACAACACTAATTACACGTTGAAAACGATCAATTTCTTGTCGAAGAAAAATATTCATTGGTTCAAGCTTTGAAAGACGTTCTTTGACTTCATGAGCAATATAATCCGGTGGTAATTTTTCTAAGGCTTCTGTTGCTAAACGATAAATAACAGCTTCACGTGTTTCACCTGCACCACCACGAGCTTCTTTTGGTTGAATACTTAAAATTGTATCGAGAACTCTCCTAGTTGTATCTTCTTGATATCTATGAATAATAAAAATAAATAATTTTAAATGAAACAATGTTTTATCCACGTTTCTTTTTTCAGGTGAGCGAAATGAAAATTTTGGGTGAGCGCCGCCCACTCAGCCCAATCGCTAGATTTTTTATTGTATTAAATTTTACAAACCTGTCATTGGCTAATGGGCTTAATCCAAATACTTTTCCACTATCATAATTTGGTATTGTATCTATATAATTGAAAATGTCATCCATATGTGTTATTTTTGGTATACGATAAGTTTTTTCTTCAAATTGAAAATTTGGATCAAACATTTCATCACGAAACCAACATTGAACATATGTTTTAAGAAGACGTTTATCAAAATCATCGGTTACACGTCCTAAATTTATTAAGTTTAAACTTCATTTATTTTTCAAAAGTATTATTCATACCTCCATATTGTACTTCGGAAATCATGTAATGTATAGTTTTCCATTGTATTGGCTAAAAAACATGAAAAATTTGATATGAAAAAAAAAGATTTTTCTTTTTACTTTTGATACTTCCATTTCATCGAGGTAATTTTGAATAAATTGAACAGTTGCATTAAAATCAGATTGATTAAATTCATATGGTATATTCCATCCAAGTGGACCAAATTTTCTTCTTTCTTGTACAATTGTATGTAAAAATGCAACTGTATATAATAATGGTCGCCATTTTTCTTGTGTATTTGTTTCTAATTGTTGTTCTTGTGTTAAACCAGCAAATGTTCGTTTTAAACCTGCTTTTATACCTTGTGGTGGTTCAGCTGTATATTTTATTGAAATTTGTAGTAGACCAATAGGAAATTTCGGATGCACTTCTGTTGTTATCCAAAGACGAAAATCAGGATGTATACGATCAGTATTTTCAGTTAATTGTAATAAAAATTCTTCACAAAATTCTAATGATAAATGACAATTTTGTAATAATACCCATGTACCATTTATATAAGCTTGTGCTAATAATCGTCGTGCATGAACTTCTTGTCCTTGTCCCATTGATATTGCATTACAGTCAATTAATTTCTTTTTTGCTAATGTTTCAATTTGTACCGATGGATCTGAACCCATAGATAGAAAACATATCATTGGTGAACATTTATCTGATTCATCCCACATTTTTTCCATATCAAGTACAACACCTTCACCATATTTTGTTCCTAATGAATCAATAATATAATCATTGGCTGATTTAACAAAACGTGCTGGTGTTATTGAACGAATTAATAGTAGACGACGAAATTTATCTAATTGTAAATCCCAACCATCAGGTAATTCGATACGTTCTGGTTCATCTTTCTAAAAAAAAAAGAAACGAAGGAAGGAAATTATTTAGGTTTAACAAATTTGAAGAAGAATCTAATAAATCATTTTAGAGCGAAATACTAACGTGAGGAGGGATAGTTTGTGAAACCTATTATGATTTAAACGTCACAACATAGAGAAAAAAAGATCTTATTTACATACCTTAAACCATGTTTCCCATGCTGAACCAGCGCGATGAAACTAAATAAGCCGAAAATAATAAATTAAAAAGAAAAAGAAAATGATTTACTGATTGAAGAATATCACTGAATTGAAAAAGTTTAGATAATTCAACGAGATTAAGCCAAGCATCATTTTGTAGCCATTTATAGGATGGTTTTTGTGGTACTAGAGAAGAATAAAAAACAAAGTCTAAAATATAATTTTATTGAATAGACATACCAGTATTTGTATCTAATGAAGCACCACCTTTGATTAATGTTTGAAATTCATCAAATTTTATTTTACCAGCTTGTAAATCAATTTTTAATGCTAATAAAAGTGTAAACATAAATTTATGTTCTTCATAATAACCTCGAACAGCATATTTAAACATTTCATATGTTAAAAATTCCATTATATTAGTTATACGTTTTGATGTAATTGGTGACTAAAATAATAAAACATTTTGTTAACAATTAAACAAAAAAAAAATAGTTAAATTACTCGTGGTGAACGTTCAAGTGCTTGATCAAATAATTGTAAAAATTGTTTTAATGATGTTTGATACATAACATTAACAAGAGACATTTCAACAATAAGAAAATATATAATTGAACCACGAGTAGCAACTGGACGATATTCTTCACGTGCAATATTTATTTTTAGACTTGTTTCTGTAGCTATTTGAAGTTTTTGTTTAACATCATTGGAGGTTATTTTAGTTGTTTTTAATGTTCGAATTAGATCATCATCATCAACTAATGAACCCTAATATACAGAAGACAATAATTAATATTAAAAAAAAGAAATTTTTTAATACTAACTTTTGAATTACTTAATCGTGATAATAAATTATCTTCAAGTTCTTTCATTCGTTTATTATTCTCTTGAATATCTTCTAACATTTTAACACGTTCAGCTTCTAATTCGACTTTTTCTTTCAAAATTGTTAAACCTAATAATTGATCTTCTAAACCTTTAATTGTAACAGTAAAATCAATAACGGATGTTTTAGCTGATATTTCAGGTGTAAATGCTGGATTTGCTAATTTTGTTGTTATATATAAATTAAAACCTTTTAATATATCGATTTCTCTATCACCAATTTTAACTTTTAATTGTGAACCAGTACGAATAAAATTTTTCTCTAAAATATTATCTAATGCTGGATCAAGTTCTTCACCAACATCTTCAATCAATAATGGACGACCAAGTGATAAACTATCTTCTAGATGTTGTCGAAAATGTTTGGAATAAAGATTTGTTGATTGTAAATCATTATATAATTCTTTATTTTTTATCCAAGCTTTGCCTTGTCCTTGTGGATCAATTAATAATGGATAACGTTTAGCACGTGTGACAATAATTGCATTTTGTATGGATAATTCATCATTGGGTAAACCTTGTAATTTCCATTCACCAATAATAGTTACATCAGTTAAATATTCTGTTACATTTAATGTTCGTGTAAATGGAATATTTCGTTCGGTTAATAATTTTTGCCAATCTTTTACTAATAACAAACGAAAATCTTGATTAAATGGACCTTGATATGAGAGAAAACCAGTACAAAGAAGTACATCACCAACCAAACTATTAAATAGAATAGAATAAATTAAAAGAAGAAATGTTAGTTCTTATTTACCGTCCTATTTGTGCACGAAATTGTTTACTTTGTTCAGTCCATCGTTCTTGTTCATCAGCTAGACCAGCTATTAATTCTTTTGCAGCATTCATTCGTTTTAATGTTCGATCAAGATCATCTTGTAAACGTTGTTTGATTTCCACTGCAACATCATATTCAGCTTGGGCTTCAGCTACTTCAGCTTCACGTCGATCAAGTTCTTCTTGTGCCATTTTTAATTGCATATTAGCTTTAACTAATCGAGCTTCTTGTCTAGCTAAATTAGCTTTTAATGGTAAAACACGTTTATTAACATAGAAAAAATCTGCCATAGCTCGTGTCCATGTTAATAAACCAGCAATGGCACCAGCGGCTACTTTAGCACCTTCAGGTGTATAATCAGGTACACGAAAATAAGGTTGAAGTAATTCGATTTGTTCATCATTTATGCGATCACGTGGAAATGTTTGAAGATTTTGAAGAAAACCTGTATCAGCCATCATCTACAAAAAAAACGATAATTTCTTTTCTTTTTTCAAAAGAATCATACTTTCAATGAACTTTCCCAACTTGGCTCAGCTCCTTGTAATTCTGGATCGAATCTAATTGGATTTTTTAAAGATCGTCCAAAAAGAATTAGAACACAATCCATCATTTGACGAATAAGACGTGGTGGACGACCAAGTTTACGTACAACAGCAATATCAAGAGGTGTTATGGTTTGTAAAGCTTCTTCAGCTGCCTGAAAATTAAAGAATTTTTATTTTTATTCAAAATACTATCCACGATAAGCTTACAATCAATGCTGGTTTTGCATTTTCTAATTCAGCATTTGCTTGCATTTTATCTCGATTAATTTCATCAACTAATGTTTGTGCAGTATCTTTTACTTTTTGTACTTGTTGTCGAACAATTTCAGCTGCACCTTTTCTTACAGCAACTTCTTTTAAAACTTCATCAGCTTTTTGATTTGCTACATCTAATTCTTGTTCTTTAATTGTTAATTCTTCTTTCATAACAATGACAGCTTTTTCAGCTTCAACTAAACGTGTAAGACCATCATTCATACGTTTAGCCATTGATTCAATTTCATTTAATTTTTGTGAATAAATTTCTTTATAACCATTTATAAATGAAAGATATGATTTTGGTGTTACATGTGTTGAACGACGATATTTTTGAAAATATTGTAAACAATATTCAGCTACACCATCATGTACGGAACCCATACATTGAACAAGTTCTTTTTTAATTGCATCCGTACAAACAATTTTAAATGATGAAAGAAAATGATCAGCAACAGCAACAAGTGCATCACGTGGCCAACGAAGAAACCAATCAATTGTACAATTTGCAACAAGACCAGGAAATTGTAGACCTAAATAAAATATTGAAATTTTTGAAGAATTTGATTTAAACTTTGTTTACCTCGTTTTCGGAATTTTTCTCCGACTGGTGAAAAGCATAAAACAACATGTAAATTTTGTCGAACACGAGATAGAAAATAATCATATAAATTTTCATTTGTTGCAGGTCGTCTTGGATATTGTTTTTTCATAATAGGTACTAATTCTTGACATATTTCATCTATTTCATCTCTAGCAAACATTCCCGGAACCTAAAAAAACAAGCATTTAATTATAATTCCGAAAATAAATCTTTTTTTTTTGAACTTACAACTCCAGATGAAAGTACATTATTGATATATTCAAGAAACGATTCATCTTTAACATCTTGATCAGAGAAAATAAATGTTATACCTTTTCCTTCTTTACCAGCAATACGATATAATGTTTTTAAATCATCTAATAAATTATTTATATTATAGGCACGTGTTAATGTTATTTGAAATGTTTTATAGCCAGCAATAAATGATGCTAATTTTGTTAATGATTGTTTACCACTACCACCAACACCAACTAATAGTGCATTACCACGTGGTGTTCGAATTATACGAGATATTTTAATAAGATGTTTCATAGCATCTTTAAAAAAGACTAAATCCATTCCGGAACCACGAATACTTTCATTATATTGTACTAAATGCATTTTTAAACGTTCTTCAAGATGTTCAAATGATGAAATAGGTTCATAAATTTTTGGAGCATCAAAATCAGCATCGTCTCGTTCATCACCTGTTGGTTCAGGAGCATCTCTAATGAAACAAAAAAGAAGCATATTTATCTATCAAATTCAAAATCTAAATTTTTCAAACCTTAAAAAGTCAGCAAACCAATCTTCTCGTTTTATCATTGATTGATATTTTGGACCTAATTCTTCATCAGAAACACGTTCAATTATTTTCGAAAACCAACGATAATCATCAACTTCAGTAAATCTATTATATAAATATTCGCAAAATTAATACAAAAAATAATTTCGATTGTTTACCTATCACAAATAACTCGTGTACATTCATGTTTCCATAATGCAATTAAAGTTTGTTCATTATTAATAATTTGTGGAAGTGTATAGATCATTCCTTGCCATATACGTGAAAGATCACGTAAATTAAAAACATAATGAAATTTTGCTGGTGTTGGTAACATTTTTAATTTAGTTAATTGCCATAAACGTCGCGTAGCTGGTATAAGTTTTTGCATTAATGAACGTACTTCATCATTAAATCCACGTTCTTTTATATAATGTCCCATTGCAATAACAGAAAATATTTTATCAATTGATGTATTCGATGGTAATGTACAATTAAATATACAAAATTGTCGTTTAAGACGTTGTGGAATATCATTTCGACCACCACCAGGATGGATCATTGCAGCTAGAAATTGTATATCAACAATTGTTGTAAATTCACCAGGTTTTTCTAATGAATAAAAACCATTTTGTTCCATTAATTGACGAACAATTTCATTTGTGACTTGATCACCCCATTCATTTATTGTTGGCATATTTACTAAACAAAACAAAATGTATATAAATATATATTACTACTATTCTTATGACATACTATCATCAATAAATATAGTCATCTTTTTTCCAGCTGGTGGACCATAAGTTGTTCCAACACGTTTATCAACATATGATTCAATAATTCTTTGTACCATATTTGATGTTGTAGCTGAAGAAAAGTTAACTTTCTTTTGTGAATGTTGTTCAGAATTATATCTTGTCATATATGATTGAATAATAACTGTTTTAGCTGTACCTTGTTCACCAATAAGAAGAACAGGCTATAAAAAAAGAGAAATTCAATGTAAAATTAAATCATATTTTTTTGTTACTTTATTTTGTTTAGCAATAGTATGAATAAGAAAATCTGTTCGAACATTATCAACATTCGGTACAAGAATTGATGCATATTCTGGATCATGATCTTTTGGATAAACATATTCCGTAACAACTGTATTCCAATGTTTCCATGTACCAGTTTTTTCATGAACAAAATAATCAAATATTGTATCTTCACTACCACTTGGTATAATAGGTGTATCCAAGAGAAAATTCGCATCTGTATTATCAAATATATAATCTTGTAAATGAGCACGATCATTTAATTCAAGAAATGCACCAACAGACCACATTATTGCAAATACATATAAACGTTCAATATGTTTCGCTGTTAATTGATCTTTAGCTTCTTTTGGTGGTAATAAACCATTTAATATTTTCCATGCCTAAAATTGATAAAAGAATATATATACAAGTAACGCTCGTCGGAGAACTCGCTTAGCTCTTTCTCGTAGAAATGCATCCTCTTCACATTCACTGAAAAAACAATTGAAAACTGTGAAAAATAAGTTTCCATTATTTTTTTTGATCTATGCACCCTCTATACCTTCCCCCTACATCATAATCACCCAACAGATCTCATATTCGAAATACCTCTAGAAATGTCTTTTCTGAAAAATTGACCTTCGATGTTTTTTTGACCCTGCGGACACACAATCAAGCAAACAATTTATGTTTACTGGACTCTTCTCTACGAGAAAGAGAATATGATAGAAAATGATTTTTACCTGTGTAACAATCATACATTCAAGTACAGGCATTTTTGATTTAAGATGAATAGAAAAATATCGATAAATAAATGGAAATGATGATTCAAATAAACGCATTAAAATTTCACCATCATTTGATGATCGTTCACGTTTAATCCAACCCTATTTCAAGAAACAAAATTATTCTTATTCTTATTTCAATAAAAAGAATATTTACTTGAATTAATGGTCGCCAATCTAAACCAGAACTACTCATATAAACCATACCATTTCGACTAACAGTAGCTGGTGATGCATTATCAATATTATGTACTTCAAATATAATTTTACAATTTGGTGCCATTGGTATTCGATCACCATTCGCTAATGTTAATGTTTTATTATCATCTAATACGGAATTTAAATTTTCAATCCAAATAGCATCAACAGGACCATCTAAAACTAACCAAACAAATTCTCCTTTTTTCGTACGTAATGTTCGTCGCCATAATGTTGAAAATATTCCATCAGTCCAATCATTTGTTGCTGAATCTAATCGACCAAACATTTGTGGTGCTGTTATTGCTTTTGGATTCATACGCATTTCACGATGTGGTTCACCACATACAGTCATTGCTTTCATCAGTGTATGTATACAAGTTGTTTTACCAACACCGGAGGGTCCTAATGTCATCATTCCATGACGAACACGTTGTGTTTCGTATAACTGAAGAAAAAAACAAATTTAATTTTTATTTTATATAAAAATAATAAAATAAATTACTTGAATTATTTTTAATACCCATGGTGCATGACAAATAAGTCCAGCAGATTCAGTTTCTTTACTAATTGCTGTTTCTAAATCTACGTAAACTTCTTTTTCTAATTTTATATTTGGAAAAAGATCATTAATAAGTGAAATAAACAAAGGTTCATCTTCATCAACCTATATGAAGAAAACGAAAATCTGAATAACTTTTTTTCTATAAATAAAATATCTTCATACTAATTTAGATAAATTCATATCTCGAAGTACTCGCATAACAATTGTCTTTTCTGAATCTTCTTTACTTGCACGTTTAACTGCACCAAGTGTTCGTAATACTGATAAAATATTTCGTAAACCAAAATCATAATGAACCTTGAAAAAATAATTTTATTTATTTATGAAAAGGAAAAGAATAAATTTCTTACTTGTTTACTAAGTTGTTCTTCACATAATTTATAAAGTGTATAGAATTTCTTCGATAATGGAACATTTTCTCTAAAACCACATGCAGCCATTTTAACACGTATAATTGGTAAACGATCAGGTACCATCATAGCAACAGAACGAAAATTAATTTTTAGATTTTCCGGTAATTCTTGTCGTCCAGCATAACCAGGATTCATAGTTAAAAATATACCAAAACCCATATTCATTTCAATAATATCACCATCAGTAAATGTAAATTGACGTTTCTTTTCTTTTTTACAAGCAAGAACAATGGCTATTTGTTGTGCAGCAACAGAAAGTACTGGTAAATCAATACGATTAAATTCATCAAAACAACCGAATGAACCTGATTGTGCAAGACCTTTAAATATACGACCTAAACCACGAAAATCCATTTGATCGGAACAATTAAATACCTATTGTATATATATATAGATTAATATTGTATTTGCAAAAATATAATCTACTTACAACAACATATTTTCCAAGACATCGTGCCATATCTTTTACAGTTTCAGTTTTACCTGTTCCAGCTGGACCTGCTGGTGCTCCACCCATACTCATATGTAAAGCTTGTGCTAATGTAATATAACATCGATCAGTTAATGGTGTTATAACTAAACGTTCATTACAACCAAGAAATTCATTCATATAATAAAAATCTACATCTGTAATTGATATTTGTACTTTATCAATTTCTTCATTAAAATAAAAACGTGTTTGTTTAAGCCAATCAAAATCCGTTACAGAACGAATATTTGTTTGATGAAGTTCATCAAATATATCTTTTTGATGTACATGTATTGTTATTAATGTTTCATATTTTGTACGTTCAACACGTGTTAAATCTCTTGTTGTTTGATCAATTAATACATCGAGAAGATCACTAAAATTTTTCGCTGTTAATTTCATAATATTTCTATCAGTTTTAGCATTACGTAATGCATATGTTGCATCACGTGTCCAAATTAATTGAAGACATAATAGACCGACTTGAGATGGATAACTATTAAGAAATTCAATGAGACTAAATGATGATAAATCAGCTAAAGCACTATAAGCTTGACGAATAACACCATGTAATGATTTTTGAGATTCTTTAAGAAGAGACATTAACCATAATTCAACATTTCCTTCTGCTTTAACAGGTTTTTCAAGCTAAATAAAATAAAATTAGTTTTTTTTTGAAACCATCACGTCTTTCTTTATATTTACGTCAACGGTTTCACCTTCGGATGATTCAATTGTTAATATTTTATCATATTCTTTTTCATGAAAACGTACTGTTTTAATATTATCAAAAACACTTAATAGATGTGCTTTTATTGTATGTGGATCACTAGCTTGACCTAAGATTTCTAATAATGCTGGATCCGAAACAAAGAAGAAACGTGGAAATAAAAGACGTTTGCGTTCTAAATAACCCGTTAAAGATTTTTGACATAATTCAAGTTGTTCAAGAAGATGTGGTAATAATTGTTTTAATGTTTCATCAGTTGAACAACATTGTACAACAGTTGATTGTTCATGTGCTTTATGCATTATTTTTAACCATGATTTATCAATGGATGAAAAACGTTTTGCTTCTTGTGGTAATTGTTTAGCAATATCACCACCAACAAAAACAGCTTCTAAATAAACCCATAAATTTTGTACACGCATCCAGTTCTCAATAATTTCATTTGTATCTGTTAAATCTTTAACCCATTTTTGTATTTGTTTTCGAAATGGAACATTATATCTATATAAAAGAATAAATCTTTTTGTTTGCGGCAAATAATTAGAATTACAAACCTATTTGACATTAATGAACCAAGTAACATAAGAGAATCTTCTAATAAACTAATAACTTCTTGAATACGATCACCTTTCAATAATAATTCTCCTCTTGATTTAAAATGAGCAAAACTAAATTCTTGCATTTTCCAATCGGATTCAACTTGTCGAAGTTTTGCTTCAATATCTCGTTCTTTCACAGCTGAAATACAAATATCTTCAATATCTTCTTTAAATTGAAGTAATGGTAAATCCATAATATTTCGTAATCGTAAATCTTCCGAGTCAATATCTAAATTTCGTACACCTGTTACCTCAGCTATACGTTGCCAATGTCGATGTTGCATTGCACGATTTGACATCATTTCCAATAATGGACAACCTACATATACATATTAATTTTAATATATATAAAGAAACAAAACTTACATTCACTGAAATCATCAATCGTTTTTTTCAATGCATGATATGCTGGAAATTCTCTTAAACCTTTTGGTAATTTTCTACAAGCTGTTTGAAAGTCTGATAATTCTTGATTAATTTTATCAATATTAACATCAGTCCATGCTATATCAAAATAACCTGCAACTGTATCTAATACTTTATTATATAGACTATAAAGACGTTGTAACAATGTTAAATCTTTTTTGATTTTGTCCAGTTGTGGATAATCAGTAACAGGTATTGCAAATAGTTGTTCACCACCGTGATAGGTTTCATATTTCTTATAGAGATTTTCTACACGACTTTGAAATAATATTTGTCGATCACTTGATTCACGTGGTGTTAAACCAGGTTTTGTTGGTCCACGTTGTTCATAATCTGAATAAAATTGTTTACATTCTTCATGAAATATTTTAACATTTTTTAATAATTCTGATCGATATTTTGGTTGAATATCAAGTAGATATGATGTCATAGTTGCCTAATAAAACGAATACAATTATTTATTATTTTTTTGATAAAAAGATATTCTTACACAACGATTTTGTAATCTTCCCCATCGATATCGAAGTGTTTCAGATCGTTCAATTTCTTCTCGAGCTACATTAACATTATGTGTTTGTAACATTGCATATGATTCTTCAATAGGTGCTATATTCATATCAATACGTATTTCATTTTCTCTTAAATCTTTAACAGCAATCATGACTAAACGAATATCTTCTAAATCTTTTATTTCACGAGATAAACGTTTTTCAATATCTTCAATGAATCGTAAGACTTCATTCATTTCTTTTCGATATTTCTGGTTACACGATTGTCCAAAAACAATAACCCATTCACGAATTTCTTGATTAAGTGCAAATTTTAAATGTTCTAAAAAAAAATCAATTAAAATAATATTTCATTCGATTATTTCATACCAGTAAATATTGCCAATGGGCCAACAGATAGAAATTCTAATTGAGAATTAATACTTGATGAAAGTTCTTCATAATATTTGATTTTATTTTCAAATTCTGATACATTCGGATCATTCGAAAGAAAAGATTTTAATTCTTCCTCATGATCTTTTTGCCATAATGGATTATATTTTATAAAAATTTCAAGTGCTGTTGAAATATCCTATAAAAACAAATAAACATATATTCAGAATAGAACTAAGAAAATATAATACTTTTTTTGTTGCATTGATACATGTAGCTAATTGAGAAGTTAATTTAGCAACATCTTTATTTTCAATTACATTTTTAAAGAAATTATTTGCTGCGATAAATTGTACTTTAGATTGTTGTGGATCAGTAATTGTATTTACTCGTGATCGAGAATCTATATTATCTGAGCTTATTAATATTTGAGGAATTGGTTCTTTTGGCGATGCATCGATATTATCATTACCGTCATTGTTATGTTCACCACGTTGTGTATCAAGTAACATTACTTGTTTATCATCACGTTTTTTCTAAAAAGAAAGAAATGGATAATTTCATATACAATTTAATCTATTTATTTACTTGTGGAGTATCTTTATTCCATTGTGATATATTTTTTGAAATGGAAATAATTGTTTGTGCAACTTTATTTAGATAAACTTGTACTTCATCTGCTGGAGGATGGATTGTCACATTTGGTATAGTTAATTCCGCGAAAACTTTAAATATTGGTGGTTCTCGACGATTTCGATCTGAATAGCAAAAAAATAATTTATTGACAATAAGAAATGATCTTTTTTTTGTCATACCATAATTAGTTGTTGAGATAATTCGTTTTTTTAATTTTTCTAAAGTTACTCGAATAACACGTATAATAGCATCGAGATTTCGATGACTAAAATGTGTTAGTAATTCTATAATAGCATTTGGTAAATTTTCAATTTGTAGTTCACGTTTACGATGTGATGATGCTCGTAATATATCTGAAGATTTTTTTCGTCCATTTTGTGATGATACTGTTGATGGTTGTCGTGTTTGATTTAATGGAACATGTCGAGTAGATTTTCGTGAAGCGCCATCAGTAGTACGTGTTGCTTCATCTAAGTAGAATTAAAATAGAAATATTGTTTTTTAAAATAAAATTCTAACTGTCTGATTCTTCATGATCTAAATCTATTCCAACATTTGAATATTGTATTTGTAAATCACCATCAGCATCTGTAATGACCATATCACCACATAAAAGATCGATAACTTCATATACAGCATCTTCAATATTTAGAGATTTTATTTGAATTTCTCTTGCTGCATGATTACATAATTCCTATTTAAGAAAAAACAAAATAATAAATTCTTCTCTTAGTTATAATTTACTTGTGTATGTTTTAAGAATTCTTCCGGTGTGATTGGTTCATCCTCAGGTACATCACATAGACCTATGGTACCTATTTCATCAAGTAATGCATTAATACGATATGTTATTAGATTATTCATTCGTTCTAATATTAAACTAAATTCATCTAATGCTGAATTGACCTAATAGAAAAAATGAATATTTAGAAAAAAATCTAATTGATAAAATTTAACGAACTGTATTAACAAAATCATCAATGGTTAATGATGTCCATGTTATTGATGTTAAACCAGGTTTCATCGTATCATTTAATCGATGAATTTTTGGTGCTAGAAGTGCTTCAAATGGTTGTTTAATATTTTCACGTAATTGTTTATTTTTTTCTACTAATTGTGTTAAATCTTGATAATGTTTTTTAAGAATTTCTTCTCGTTGTGCTAATAAAATAGCTTCCTTAGGTATTTCTAAACCTAAACGTGATAAACATTGAGTTTCACGTATTAATTCAAGAATATTTGGATCGAAATTAACGAAATAATCTGGATTTGTTTCTGATGTTGATGTTATTATTAATGATGCAGGTGTATTCACCGATGATCCAGGAGATGGAGTTTCTTCTTGATTAATTCGAACTAATATACTCGAATGAACACCTGTTGCTACAACATCAACTTGACGAAGCCATCCACGATGATATAAAAGTTCATAAGAAAGAAGAACTTTTGATAATTGATTATAATTCTTAATAATTTTTTTTGCTTCAGGATATTGAAGAATAGTTTGATTTTCAGAAAATACATTCATAGGTTCTTGAATACGTTTATATAATTGTCTAGACCAAATAATACGACCTTGAAAAGAAAAAAATTTAGAAGCAAAAATATAATTAAAAATTTATATACCAGAAACGGGTGGTAGATCTCTTGGAATAGGTGGTTCTTTGGAATTTTTTTGATAAATTTTTGCGACTAAATCAAGATCTTTGGAATATTGTTGTAAAATTTTAGCATATTTTTCATTTAAACCAATATTTGGTAATTGTAATTTTTCAAAACGTTTTAATGTTGTTAATGCACGTTGAATATTTTTTACGGAATTAAAATATTTATCAAGAAATTCATTAAGATTTTGATGTAGATCTGTAACTGCACGATGAAATTCATCTAAATCATTATCAACTTCTTGTTTACGTTGATCCAAAAAATCATATTCTTTTCGTTTTAATGTAACGACAATTGAATTAAATTTTGTATAATAGGATGATATACCTTCAATTTTTGATTCAGCTAATGTTGAATACATATTAATTGTTGAAAATATTTCAATAATTTTTTCACATCGTCTCATAAATGCATCAAATTTACCAAATATATACATTTCACTAAAATCAAATGGACGTTCAGATGGATTTGATGCTAATTTTATTTTTGTTAATTGAAAATAACGTTGATATTCTTCATTCAATTTAATACAATCACGTAATTTTGATATAACTTGTGCTTGAGGTTGAGACCAGACTGTTTGAGTATAATTATTAGTTATATAGAGTTTTGATGATGTAATCATTTGATTTGTTATCTATTAAAAACAAGAGAAATTTTCAATTCTATTGATCGAAATGTATTTAAGTAATAAAGAAAAAACTAGTATATATTTATAAAATTAAATCATGTATTCTTGTTTTTGGATAAAATGAAAGTGCTCAATGGTATGCCTGATTCAAGATCTGCATAGTGTATATGATTTCACAATTGAAACTTGTATAGCCGTTATTTATTCTTGTTTCATGAGGGTTGTAAAGATCTTAGGAAGTTTCAAGATGTTTAATATACAACTTTTTTTATATAGCTTGATGAATTTATCTAATAATCATAAAACGAGGGAACATGTTTTGCATGTTATGAAAATCTCAATTCAAATATTGTATAATCTTTCATTTTAAATTGTTTTTATATTTGAAATGTTTAGATTTCTAACAATTGTTGCTATGAAAATTGTTTTTGATGGACTTTCAACAAAAATCAAACAATTAAGAAAATAGACGTTCACATTGTGTTCTACTTCGTGCATGGTTTATTTCAACTCGTTTTTAATAAATTAAATGACAAAAATAATTTCCCTTTTATGTTTTAAGTCACGACTTGATGATTGCAAAAACACTTACTTTAACAAATAAAGATGTCATTCTTTCCGATGTATTATAATATCGTGAAATCGAATGAATCATTCGTACAGCATTAATTAAACCTGGAATACATTCGAGCATTGCAACTGGATCAGAATTATATAATGGTTCACAAAATTTTTCTAATGTATATAAATATCGTACATTATCTTTTGCTTCATTCGCTGCATCTGTAATTTTTATATCAAGTGCTTTCCATTGCTATTAGGTAAATAAATAAATAAATATTAAGAATTATTTTTTTTCTTAAAAATTTTACTTGAATAAGTTTGGATTTTGCTGTTTGTAAAATAGCTAATATGGTTCGAACATTTTGTGATTTAATTTGATCAAGTAGAAAATTAAATTTTGTCATGCGTCTTTTCCAATAATCTAATTCAGCACGTGGACCAATATTATCTGCTTCTCGACGAATTTGTTCACTTTCAGCTAAAACCTTTTTAGAAAAAAAAAGATATACATAATTTGTAAAGAATAAACTTTTTCTTACTTGTTCCATTTGTCGAATCCATATTTTCATTGTTTCTTCAATAAATCCTAAACTTTCACTATTTGATGCTATTGAAGTATAATCTGAGGCACTTTTTATTTCTGTTAGATCAACTTTTTCACACGGTTTTAATAAGATTTTCTCGTTGATACTTTCTTGTGCATTATTAAGTGTATCAATAAAATTATTCAATCGACTAATAAAATCCATTTTAATCATTTGATTTTTATCTGAACCCCAACTAGTTTCAGATGCTTGAAAAAATGGTAAATAAATATCGGATATTGATCGACTTAATGTTTGAAGTAACGGTTCTGTACTACATTCGAATGTATGAAAAAACACTTCCTAAGAAAAGTCAAGACGAAATAATTCAATAAACAAAAAAAAGAAGAAATTCTTTTAAATATACATTATTTATATTTTGTTCTGTAATGACAATATTTTTTGAATTACGTATGAAACAAAGACATATGCCTCGAAGACATTGTTCATTGAGATCAGCTATAAGTACTTTAGGTTTTGATGGTTTTGCAATAGTCGAACCCGAACGACTAGAATGTGAAGAAAGACGTGGGCGATAACCATCAGCTAGAAAAATTTTAATAATAATAAATAAAAATGAATTCATTGTAAATTACCTGCAATTGTATGATTATCGGACTCAGGTTCTTGATAGAAGAAAACAAGATATTGGATACCATCCTTGATGAAAAATTGATCCATAAGATTAAACTAAAAGATGAAATTTTATCTATATGATAAGGTAGGTAATTAAATTTAATATTTACATTGGAACTTTCAAGAACATTATCTTCAATTTCGGACCGATCGATATCGAGCCGTGTTGCAATAATGTCAAATAAATGTCGATTTCGTTCATCGAGATGTAATCGTTTTTGTTCACGTTCATCTCGAAGACGTTGCTAAGATAATAAAGAATAAATAAGCATTATCTTGCTTACAAAAAATTTATATTCAATAGCTCACCGCTTGTTCAACTACTGAGACGTTTTGTCTCGTGCGTGAAAACATCTTACTGATTGTATTCTGAGTTATTTCATCTCATATAAAAAAAGAAAAGTTTATGTTGTTATAGCAACTATCTTCGTCTACTTTGTTATATTAACCACTCTTATCGCATCACATAAATTAACATGAAGAATCTTTTGTGTATATGTGTGTATATATATGTTGTTAGGTGAAAAATGTATACGACTTGAGGAACATGAAATTTCTCATATATCAGTTATAAATAAAAGAATAAAAAATAATCAATATATAAATTTCAATGATGATAATAATGATATATTTCTGTTTGTATTTATATCTTGCGAGACAAATATCAAGCAAAAAAATAAAAATAAAAAGAATAATTCATTGAACCAACATAAATCATTCTTTCTTGAAAAATTAGAGTGTTACTTGACAGCTAAGAAAAATTTTGATTTATCGATCGCAATAGAAAGTATATGCTCATTTTTGTTTCCGTAATAGCGTGCTTAGTTATTTCCATATATCGGTAGTTTCTATTATGTTATTACGGAGTTATAATAAATGCTTTTTCTTCTGGATTCTTGAATCAAAAATTTTTTAGTCTTATTATTATTATCATTACTGTTATATTTAACAATTCCAAAGTCTTTCGACAATGATTTCATTAAAGTCGATTATAGCATAATTAATGTATGAAGTGAGTGATTTAGCTATAGGCCTCTCTTATGTACACAAGAATAATAATAAAAAAAAGGTTTCTCTCTCTCTCTCTTTCTTTCCTTCTTTTTCTTGACATATACAAAAGAAAAAGAGTAAGATTAAATTTCTTTTGTTTTCTTAGTAAATATTTCTTCTTGTTAGTTTAGTCATTTGTATTTGAATAGGTAATGTAATCACCTGCATATCATTAATATACTCTCGACTAATTGTATTGATGTACAGACGATTTTGAGGTTGTTGTAAAGGACGAATTTTTGATGATGCCATAGCAATATCACTGACAATACTGTATAATTACATTAATTATCATAAATGATCTTTAAAAACAAAAACAAACATTTGTCAAGAATATAAAAGTATTGACTTTCTTTTATAAAATATTTTTTCAATAAAAAGTGTTCTTTTTATTGAGCTTTAATCTGAAAATTGAGAAGGGCAATATATACTCTCTTAAGATAAGATAGTTTTCATTATCATCAGTTATGTCATTATTGTTTTAAATACTATGACAACAGTAATTAGTTAATGATGTTGATCATATTAGAATACTAATTAATTTTATTATTAGACTCATTTATAGATTATAAGGAAAAAGCTATTGAGAATTTATATTTAATTTTATAAATGAGTCTAATTAGTCAGTAGATGCCACTAATAATCATATAAATGCGAGCATAATATAAAAAAACATGTTGACAAAGCACTTCATTTTATTAGACATAGTATATGGTATTTTCTTTTTTTTTGTTTGATTCTTTCATTTTGTCTGCTATTATTTAATTTATTTCATCAAATGTATGTTTTATCTCACAATGCGAACGAAATATTTTCATCTCTCAGATATTTCATATGTATCTAAGTTCACTGTCTCTTATGAATTTTTACCCAATAACTATATAAGAATGATAGTGGACGAAACGAATGAATTGATTCAAGACATCAATGACATCAGCTTAAAATATACTGGTACAAACACCATCCATCATTGATTTTTATAGATGTAGTATTACATCGATAAACCTGACAAAGTGGCAATGAACGTTAATGAACGAAACTTGATAGGATCATTCGGTTAAACAAACCATCAGCTTAACAAAGAAAATGCTTTTTTAATACTACTGCGTACGGTTTCGGTCGAATAGCAACAAAGGTAGATTAACATTACCAATATCGCAATAGATAAAGAAGATTTCAGTGATGATCATGAACCCATTGATGATACGTGTTACTTCATGTCCACAACGAAAGTAAATCAATAAAATATAAAAATACCTATCTTATTTCGTACGCTCTATTGTAAGAATAATCTCAAATATAATCAAAACGACTTAACAATAATTCAAAGCAGTCAATTTATGAAGGAATTTAATCCCAATATACCAACTCATTTATCTATTTAAATAGACAATCAGAAAGCTATGGCACTGTATGATATACTACAGATTTGTCGAAACCAACTTGAAATTACTAGTAGAGAATATAAATGGTACGCCCTTACTGAAAATCATACATTTATCACAAACATATTAACTAAAAAGTTGATGTTGAATTAATGAAAAATATGATACTCTTCAATTTAGTTGTCTGTAAAGGACATTTTTATGAATTTCATTTATGATTTCTATGAAGACTTCAACTATATATTCAATACATAAAATAGAAGTCGAATATCGTTGTCCATGATTGATTTATAATCTCAATACGATTTTTTTGTAAAGACTAGAAAAGGTCGTTTTTATTCTAATTTTCATTTCTATAAATAGGCTGTGTTTGTATATTATATTTATAGTAATCTTATTATCAGTTGTATAAGAGTTGATTATGACAATGTATTTACTAATGATTCTTGAGCAGCTTTCGTGATTCCGCACTATCCATGCCACAAAAACTCCCGTAAAAATCGGTGATTTTATCGCGATATAGAAGCCGATTAATTGTGAGATCTATTGCGATAAAATCGTCAAAATTACCATTTCTTACTGACGATACAATCGTCGATTTTTTTAAAATCGCGATTAATCGTCCAGGCCTTGGCAATTTTGATAACATGGGATTTGATTACATTGACACTTAAAGTGTATAGATTGAGAAGTTCACACTATGTTGATTATTACATATTTAATTTATTTTGTACTATGAAGTTTCATTTATAAAATATTTATTTCAATTTACATATGTTACGAAAAAAACTATTTGTGTATTACATATGTTTCACGGGTATATTTTAACAACATCAATGAGTATACAACCAAATTGATTATTTCGTTATTTATGTTTGAGATGGAAAAATAAATTTTGTAGTATTAAATGCCGTTGTTGTTACTGGAGTAGGAGTATCATCGACAACTAACAATTTTCTTTCTTGTAAATGATTATGATTTGGTTGATAATAGGATAATTTACCTGTTGTTGATATTGTACCACCACAACCATCTCTATTAACACTCATTGATATTGGACGTTTAGCATAACTTTTATAAAATAACACATCAGTTGCATGTTGATTTTTTGAACATGTACGATATTGATGACAAAGACGAACAAAACTTTGTCGGAATTTTGTTGACATTATGGAATACAACAATGGATTAATCTATTTATAAGAAAAAAAAAATGAACTGTATATTTATAGAACATTTATTAAATATTGAATATAGGATCAAATATCACTTCATTCCGTAATTATTTCCTTTCTTTTTGCTCTTGTGTTCAAAAGAAGTATGAATAGAATATTCAATTTGTTTAATCAGATATCTTTCTATACCCATAGACGAGTTTCGATGTTTTCAAATCATTTAATCTAGATTCTCTTGAAAATGATATGATGGAAACATTCATGTCTATTAGAAACAGAAGAAAGCTCTGTATTTGATAATTTGATATATAAAAAAAAGAGTTTTAACTATAAAAGAGTAAGTTACTCATCTTCAGTTCATTCAAGTACTTTTTTATATTTAGGCAAACATCTCAAGATTCTAACAATAAAGATATAATTTTTTTAGTTAATATTAATGTATTTTTGTCATATAACTTACTGCTGAATTTAAATAAAGTAGAGAACGTATGATAATAATCATTAACGAATGACGTTGAAATCCAAATCGATGAAATTGTTCAAAACTTAATTGTGGCTGTATAATAGCCCAGATTTTATATGGTAAAATTAGAACAAAAAATGAAATTATTAACACAATAAGTAATTGTGATACTTGTCGTCGATAACGTGTTACAATTGTATTGTCTTGTAAAAGAGCTTCTCGATTAAATAATACATAACATATAGAATAATGCCAATAACAAAGCATAATTAAAATAATTAAATAAATAACTACTGTACATGGTATAAGATACCAAATAGACCATGGTAATGGGAAACCAGTTAAACCTATTAAAATTAAATAAAAAAAAATAAATAGAAACAAAGTAAATTTTCTTTTACATGAAACGATAGTTTCGTTATAAGTTGATTGTACTAAATATGTATTTGTAAATATATAAAAAGGTGTTGACATTAAACAAGAAATAGCCCAAAAAATAATAACTGTTGGTAATGTTCGAAATATCGATAGATGAAGCGAATTTGTCTATATTAATAGAAGATTTTTTTCCGGAAATAGTTTGAAAAAATTAACTTACTTTAAATGGTTGACAAATAGCTATATATCTTTCATAACTTATTGCCATAATTGTTAAAACAGAACAAGTAGCTGTAACATTTTGTACAAATGGACTAAATCTACCTGAATAAAAATAAAAGTTTTTTTTGTTTGTGTAATATAATTTTTACTATTTACATACACATAAATTTGCCTAAACGATGTTTATCTTTTCCATACAAATGTTGGTAACCATCAGGTGTACAAAATAATAAGAAGAAAAGATCAGCAACTGATAAATTTGTCAACAGAAAATTAGTAGCATTACGCATATCTTGATATTTCATTACAATAATAATGACCAAGATATTACCAGTAACACCTATTAGAAGTATAATACTATAAAAAATACAAGCGGCTAGTTGTAAACCAGGAAACCATTCAACTGGTTGTGCTGTTGTTATATTACTATCATTGCTAATAGCCATCTTGTCTATGAATACTTGATTCTGTCGTTTGTAACACGTTGTCAAAAACAAATGTTCTGTATATATTTTCTTCTGAAAGAACACATAGAAAAAAATCTGCAAAAAATTTGTATGTCTAGAATAGACTAAGTCTACGATTTTATTCGTTTTATAATTATCTACATTCATCATGAACATTATCGAATGGTCACTATCATTTTAGATAATTCCTTCAACTTTCTTTTACATTGCGTGACTTTATCTATATAAGAATTCTATCTATCTAATCGGTATATAATTAATTTTTTTTCTTTATCCAAGATCGTTTTCTTTCCGTCAACAAAAGCATCGATCTCAATTGAAATCGAATCACAAAAGAGAAACTAAGACTTACCAAAAGAAATAAAAAGAAAAGACGTTGAATAGATAATTAAAAAATATAATGTTGATATCATTCTTTTCATTATGATATATATATTTAATCAAATACCGATACTAAAATATTCTCGATTTTTGATTTTAATAAAATGATCAAATCTAAGTACAACGCAATTATTTATGAATTGTTTTTTTCTTCTATTAAATATAATTTCTTAAAGTTTTTCTACTATATTAAATATCATCCGAACAAGCTGTTACCCATCTTCTTTCCGCTTACAAAAAAATCTCAAGGACTTATTCAGTACTGTAAATAATTTTTCTTTTCTTTCTTGTAGACGACGTCATTTTTTGATTTCTGTTGCAGTGTCATTCATTCATAGTACTCAACAGAAAAAATTAAGAGTTTTGATAGTAGATTGAGCGTAAACTAGAAGTTGTTTAAATAGTAATTGTAATAAGTTCGGTCAAGTGAGCGACAGAGAGAGAGAGAAAAAAAACTGCGTAAAAATAATAAAACATATTAATCATTCTTTATTGTAAAAGAAGTGATCCTCGACTTCCGCTCATTTAAGATTATTTTGACAACGATGATGATTTCAAACAGATTCGAATATATACTAATGTGCTAGTATGGACGAAGTTATCTAGTAATAGAAAGAAGAAATATCTAAATGTATTATTGATTGACAAACTTAATCATCAAGTGTAAATGATGTCGAATAGACAACAACAACAACAGCAGCAGACATATACTTAGAATAAGCACCAACTATCAAGATAGGAAGAATAAGCTGGTGAGAATCTATCAGAAATGTCATTCATACAATTTATTCTTGTCATATATAATTACTATGTGAAATGCGTGCTCGAAAAACTGACAGTGAGCTTTTGTATTTTAATGAATGTGAAATCATCGAGAAACTTAGTAATTCTTCACACAAAATAGAGATTCGATTATTCTTTTATGTCAGAACAAGCGAAGACTTCAACAAAAAGAAAGTCTTCTATTCTATTTTATTTTTGTAATATAGAGAAATCTGAGAATTATCAAGGTAGTCAAAGATAAGATTGGAAGTGTCTTTTTTAATTAACTAAGGGATATTTTTAAAATAATGTAATAAATAATAAGTATTCAATAATGAAAAATTATGACATCGTAATTAATAACAGTATAAACATCTTAATGAATACCATTACAAAACATAATAAACAATACTATACTACCAATATCATATTTAATCAAAACATCTTAGCAAAAAAATCTTCACAATATGACAAACTTAGTTTAAGTAGTAAAATATAGGTATATAGAGATTCATAATGACGTATTTCGATATATTCATCTATTATTAATTATAGTGTTGGTAATAATATCGCTCGTAACATGAACTTTTAGGATTAAATATTTTTCATTTATTACAATATTACACGTTCTGGTTCAATGGAATGACGAATTTTCAAGTATTGTTTCCTTAAACTATTTTTACTTAACTTAGGAACAATGAAAGCACTCTAATTGTATACTCAATAATCTGACATCGCTTTTAATCACTAAGAAAAGAAGGATGTAGGAGTATGGTCCTTAAACACAAAATTACTTTGGATAACATGAAAAATAGATAGTGTCATTTGGTATATTCTCCCACGTTACTAAAATATTTCTTTTTTCCTAAATATGCTATATACAAGATAATACAATTATCGAAATGGCATGAATTTACTAGAAAGTACTATTAATGAAACTTAAAAGCCTTTTTTCTACGATATTATATGGAGAGTATCCATATTATGCTTCAATACATAAATAATGTTTTTTTCTTTTTATAAAATTTATGAAATGTCAATTTATTACACTCTTTCATCATGTTTTAAATCAAATTAATAACGCACCGATTACTACATTGATGATAATAAGTTTTTTGCAATCAAAATGATAAACATACATTTTCCATTATTCTCATCTGAATAATTTATTCATATATTTTATTTATCATCTATTCTTCTATATCCCAATAGTATATTATGTTGTCATTGTTGATTAACAAATATGGCGATGAAATGCATAGTAATAGTTGAGAATTATATATTTTTGTTAAGTTATGCATGAGTATGTTAACAGCTAATTGTACTCTGTAAAACTTCAATTCTAAAATAATAATAAATAAATAAATTGGCGGATAGTGGAGTGTCGTCTCTTCATCATCTTCTTAACAACTACTCGAGTAATGTTATAAAAAAGAATATTGTATGCCTGATTGATAGACCGACGGCGGATGAAAGTGGGTGTAGGATGTGGGTGTCCCTTGTTGATCAAAAGAGAACATCCACATATATCTTCTCTCGTTTGGTACTTTTTCTTTTTCTATGGAATTTCCAATAAATCTATTTATTGAAAATTCTCGACTTTCACTAGTTGACTGCTCGTAGAACCAACTTTCCTTGGAAAGAGGTAATGCAAGAAAAATCGTTTTTACATTCTTCTTCTATTTGTGTGCAATAATAATTGTGTTTTTCGAACATCTGCACTTATAGATAATAGAATCTAGTATTCAAATTTAATTGAGTTATTTTCGTCATATTTATATTGAATATAGGATCAAATAAGCATATGAAAAATAATATATGAAATAAATGGAAAATCAAAAACTATGTATTGTATCGACTATATTTATAATTTGTTACTGATAGAATTATTTTTTACAACAAATAAATGAATTTTTATATCTATTTTTCTAATACTAAACAATGATAACAACTACTAAGAGCAAGTAAATGTTCATGTGTTCCTCTTTTCACAATAGGACTATTATGTACTACATAAATCATATTTGCATTTTGTATTGTTAATAAACGCTATGCACTTGTAATTGATGAAATAATGTATATTCTCTGATCAATATTTCTTAAAGGTCGAAAAAGAAATTAAAATATCTTTTTCTATTTTCTCAATAATAATTTGTTTATGAATATAATTTTTATTCTCACGAGATGTTATTTATGTTTATCTTAAATTTAAAGAGCTAAATTTTATTAGATGAATTGATGTTACAACTGTTAATAGGATTTGCAACAGGAGTGCCGTGTGCAAGACTGCGACAACGGCATATTAGTTCATTTCATATGAACTTTTCACTAGTTCTTTTCTAGATAAAACTACTAGTACTAATCACCACAATTAAGTAATATTTTGTTTTAAATTCGAGATGATATATTCAAAGCTGTTGTGAAAAATAGTTAAACAAAAAATCTATTTTTGATAGATAATGTCGTTGAGTTGTGTTTTTGGAATGGCACTTTCAAAAGATTTTCCTTTTCTTCTAATAAGTTTATTTAAAGCGAACGCGGGGATGATTTTTCTAAATTTCATTAAACATCGAAATTAGCATGAATTATCAAACTAAATCTAATGTGAATTTTTTTGTTATTTATATAACAAGAACACTAATAGAATCACATTTATTAATTACTATTTAAATATTGCTTTTATATTCGTTTTATCAAGTTCTAACCTCTTAATTCAATCTATTCGTTGATCTTTATTTTTATCACCTTTTTTAATGACTTTATCTGCATCTTATTTTATTAATGATCATCTGTATTCAAAATCACTTTATTAGTTAATGGTTAATGCCAATCTTGAGTTGTTTATCTGGTATATTTAGATAGTGAAAATATGATTATGATTAATGATAAAATAAGATAGATGTGTATTTGCTTGACTAAATAGAAATTAATATATAGATACACTTAGCACATATAGGTCAATAGCAATTACAACATATATTTATCCCATGTATAAAAAAATGAACAAAGTTCATTTATAGGTACTAGTTTCTGTCAAAAAACAACTATTGAAAGTACTTAATAGTCATTTTTATGGATCAAATTTTCTACATGGGTATTGATCTTTTAATTCTAATTTAAATAAAATCAGTATTTTGTACTGTATTATTATTCAATTTACATGAAAAAAATTTACTTTCATCGATTTTTTTTTCTTTGTAGTAAATTTAACTAAATCATATTTAACAATAATTACCGACCCACATAGAATACTTCGTTACTTATTTTTCAGTTAGTAGCTTTGTATTAGATTAACTTCAATTTATTACTAAAATATGAAAAAAAATAGAAGTGCATAAAATACATGTTCAAGAAAAGTCATCACAATGAAAATCAAAAGTTTCACGTCTCTTTTATATATTTTAATGAACAAAATAATGACATGGAAATCTTCATTGCTAGCGAAATGAAGAGTTTATATTTTCTTTATATTTGCTTTTACATAGGCAAAATAGTCTCAAGAGTTATATTCTATTTCCAAGCAGAAATCGATGAACTCTATCGGAGGGTATGCTCAGCTTCTCACTGCCATTATCAATCTTACTTTGATATATAGAAAAGTTGACCATAACATTAGACAGAACTGGTCGAGTTCGTCTTTGAAACAAGTTACAAAGTAGATAGAGGCAAGACTTACTCCAGTTAGAGGCTAACCTCACCTACGTTTTATTGATAAGTCAAAGAGTTTTAGATCTATAAGATATTAACAATGCAAAATGAGATGAAGATTTTTAATCAAATATACATTAAACTTAGATGTTAAGTGTGAATGAGATATGTTTTAGTCTATTTTTGATGTTTCTGTTCATATAATATTTACATTGTAAATTCAAACATCAAAATGAGAACGATGAGAATGCATTTACGTACACAATTTTAGTATCTCATTTGAATTCACAGTAGCAAGTCCTTCACTTCACTGATGTTTTCCTAATCACATCATATTCATGTTCATCCAAAATTAAAGTTGAAATGTCAGAAGCGATCCATTTGTTCTTCTCTTCTTCATACTTCATAAGAAGAACATGCAAAAGGTGCACACGATTCATACGGAAGAATAAGATTCAGTTAATATCTTACTCGAAAATATATAAACAATTTCGAAAAAGTAAAATTTAAATCAGCAAAACTTCAGATAAAATATTTAACTATCCATTTTCCTCCCCTCGGTTACACTAGTGATGTATGTATGACTGTGCAAAAAGGTGGAATATAATGCCCACATCTACATCTATATTCACACTCATCAAGATTTTTGTTGTTATCTTTTGCAAGCAGAGAAGAAACTCTATGAAGACAAATAATATCATCGTCAATAAAAAAAAAATACTTCTTACCAACGTGGATGAATAACCTTGTTTATCATTCTTTTACAAACTAAGATAAAAGAATTTATTTACCTTCATATATGAAAGGTGAATTATGCATATATTTTTATTCATTCCAAAGAGAGAAACTATTACCAACATACACGTCCAAAAAGACAGAATAGCAAGTGATTTATATATAACCAAAGTCAGTAAGTATTACTCAACCTATCTTCTTTTACAGCGTTTTTATTTCTTTTCGAGATCAATATGTGTGAAGTAGAGTTTAAACGAATTTTTCTTGTACAAAATGTTGCTCATTTTAATCACAAAAGTTCTCATAAGCTTAAAGTTTAACTTGAATCTCAGGGGAATATTATGAGTTTTTAATGGTTGTAGATGCTACAAAAATGTTCGTTTTTGCAACTTGTTTTATTCTTTTGGGAGTTTGAAAAAGAGAAAACATCAAGTCTAGATTGTGCGTATGGGTATGGGTGATCGGCTCAAGACACAAACACGCGCTCACATTTACACTCATACTTAATCACACTCACACCCACACCTGAGATCAATGGAAAATTAAGAATTAATATTTGAATATTATATTTTTGGCTTTGATGAAAGATAATATCAACAAACGACGTGCAAAATACGATGAACAATTCTCCTAAGCATAGGATGGGTGCGAGTGTGGGTGTGGATGTTAGTGAGAGCGTGGGTATGGGATGAATATAATACTCATATTCACACCCTCAAATAGGTGAAATCAAACTGAGGCTTTTAGAACAAGCGCACGAGAACACTTTTGTAGTGCTTCATGCAATTCACTTTTTCATTCGTATTTGCTTTAAGATAGCAGTAATCTAAAATGTGTGCACCAGCAGCGCTTATGAGTTCTGAGCCACGAAAGATTGCCCTTCTGGTAGGAAACAACAACTACAACAAATCTCACCTCGCAAACTGTGTTAATGATGCTACCGATTTAAGCATTGAGCTGAAAAAAGTTGGATTTTCAGTGACAACACAAACGAACGTCAATTATGAAGACATGGATAGAGGAATTGAAAATTTTGCCGATGATATTAGGCCCGGTGATTTCGTTCTTTTTTTCTTTGCTGGACATGGTGTACAATGGGAAGAACAGAACTATCTAGTGCCGTGCGATGATGATCGTATTAGAAACTCGACTGATTTGAGATATCGAGCTGTGAATGCGCAGCGAGCTCTGGAGCTGATGTCTGATAAGGATCCTTTCGTTATTGTATATCTTCTGGATTGTTGTCGCACATACTGGTTACCAAGTTTGGCTAGAAGCAGAGCTATGGAAATTTCATCAAGAGGAATGGCTCCCATGAGCGCAACAGGTGGTTCTTTGATTGCTTTCGCCTGTGCACCTGGAACAACGGCTGTGGATGTGTCATCGAATGGACGTAATGGACTTTTCACTTATCATCTTTTACAGCACATTACAAAACCAGGCGAAAATATAACAATGTTAATGATAGACGTAACACAAGCAGTGGCAACTGAAACAAACAACAAACAAATACCTTATACTACAAGCTCATTGCGGAGACGAGATGTATATTTAGTAGCACCTACGACGCAGAATCCACACCCAAACTTACTAGTACCGAAAGTGGCACAATTCTCATTTAATTCAAAAATGAATAGTGAGTAACACTATATGGAAGGTGGGTGTGGGTGTCGTTTGAGAAGTAGCGTCCACACCCATACCCTCAAGATGGTTTCTATTATTGTCAAATAAAATCATTATATTTTGTTTTTATTAAGATTCTTATCAATTAAATCACTCTACAATTAGTACAGCGACTATACCAGAGAATCAAATATCAACTCAATCTTCAATAAAACCACGTATGTTTCATAATAAAAAATAGTTTTATTATCTTTAAAACTGAGATAGAACTTTTGCATAAATTATTTTTATTAATTAAGTAACAATTTAAATGCAATTTTTGAATAGTATTATGCTTTTGATAAGAAATCACAATTTCTCTTGGAACAATATTCCTAAAATTATTTAGGATTTGCTTCTTTTCTATTTTTATATTACTTAATATAACACTGAAAAGAGATTTCATCTATCGTTTTCGAATTATTTTTCACAGTGAAATATTGAGAATATTGTAAAAATAAATGTTCAAAATAAAAATTATTTTGAAAAGTAACAAAGCTTATTTTCATTTTAAATATTTTTTACAAATTAGTTTATATGGATAAGAATTAAATTTAAGATCGAAAGTTTTCTTTTCTAATTAAAATAAGCATTTATAGAATTGCTAATCAAATTAATCAGTTCGAATAGGTTTTTAAAAAAGAAAATAATGTTCTATTAAGAATTGAATAGATTTATTCTAAATTAAAATTAATTTCATTGACTTTGTTTTTCATCATAAAAAAAATTTCATTGTATTCTGATTAACTAATTCATTCATTATTGAAAAATAAAATAAAATTTATTTTACAAATAATAACATTATTTCATCTATAGAATTTATTCAAAATATTTCTCTATGTTAATAAGAATAAAAATTCTATTAAATAAATAATTCTAAAAATCATTTATTCTATTAACTATTTTTTATAATATCATTACTTTATTTGTTTTTTAAAAGATTTGTTCTAATAGAAAATTGAAATCTAAACAAATTTCTGGAAAAAAATAGAATTTTTATTTTTTTTCATTTGAAAAATCTATTTTAGTATTTTAATAAAAAAGGATTATGTTGTTTTTAAGTTGTTGAATCAATTTAAGTTAAGTTTAACTTTTTAGTTTACGAGGGAACCACCCGAGGTGGTACATCCAGTTTTCATTCATTCATATCTCATTTAGTTAGGTACATTGAGATAGTAAAAACCCTAGAGGTGATTTTCCCCAATCGCATTCTTTCAGTAGTTAGTCCCATTTTACTGGATTTTCGACCCATTATTAGGTATATACCTCAAAAAATAAACTTCGGAGTTTTGAGCTGAAATTTTGTCTATATGTAGGCCCAATAGTAATTAGAACATCCTGAAAGTTTCAGCCGAAAAGAATGTTCCGTTCTTGAGATATTCAATTTTCAAAAAATAGTCGCTTGCTATATATAGGTCATGAACATGGAGTTCACTTGAAAATTGAATATCTCAAGAACGGAACATTCTTTTTGGCTGAAACTTTCAGGATGTTCTAATTACTATTGGGCCTACATATAGACAAAATTTCAGCTCAAAACTCCGAAGTTTATTTTTTGAGGTATATACCTAATAATGGGTCGAAAATCCAGTAAAATGGGACTAACTACTGAAAGAATGCGATTGGGGAAAATCCCCTCTAGGGTTTTTACTATCTCAATGTACCTAACTAAATGAGATATGAATGAATGAAAACTGGATGTACCACCTCGGGTGCTTCCCTCGTTAGAATTTTCAAATAAAATAATTATTTACTTTATTGATAAAAAAAAGAAGTTTTTGATCGATTTTCTTTAAATCATTGAAATAAAAATGATTTTCATTTAAAAAAATATTTTTCTGAATTAAACTTTTATTTTATTAAAATAAATTCAAATACAAGTTTTTCTTCTTATTTTCGTCCTTTTTTGATTTAAAAATAATCAAAAACATCTAAACAAAAAGAAAATCTTTTATTTTAGAACAAATTCAAATAAAAAAGAATAAATTTCAACAATTTGCAATTACTGTTGCTGGAGGAAATGGAGAAGGGCAGGAATTAAATCAACTCCACAGGCCTTGGGGAATGTTTATTGATAATGATAAATCGATTTATATTGCTGATCCTTTCAATCATCGTATTATTAAATGGAAGTTGAATTCAAATACTGGTCAAGTCGTTGCAGGTGGAAATGGACAAGGAAATCAAAATAATCAATTGAATGAGCCAAGAGGTGTAATTTTTGATAAAAAGAACAATTCTTTTATTATTTCTGATAAAGGGAACAAACGAGTAATTCGATATTTTGACCAAAATCAAACAAATCAACAAATTATTATTTCAAATATTGATTGTTGGGGTCTCGCAATCGATAAAAATGGATTTATTTATGTTTCTGATTTGGAGAATCATGAAGTAAGACGATGGAAACAAGGAGATAAACAAGGTGAATTAGTTGCAGGTGGAAATGGTCATGGAAATCATCTTAATCAACTCTATTGTCCTATTTATATCTTTATTGATGAAGATTGTTCTCTTTATATATCAGATACTAGGAATCATCGTGTAATGAAGTGGGAAAAAGATGCAAAAGAAGGAATTATCGTTGCTGGTGGAAATGGCAAAGGAAATAGTCTCAACCAATTGTCTTCTCCTCAAGGAGTGATTGTTGATTATTTGGGTCAAATCTATGCGGCAGATTTTATGAATCATCGAATAATGCGTTGGTGTGAAGGAGATAAAGAGGGTGAAATTGTTGTTGGTGGAAATGGTCACGGAATTCAATCAAATCAATTGAGTTTTCCCGTAGCTTTATCATTTGATAATGAAGAAAATCTTTATGTTGCTGATTATGGAAATCATCGAGTCCAAAAATATGAAAAACTTTGAAATTAAAAATCTTTTCAATTTAATTTGATAAAATTTCGATTTTTATTTTTTAAAATAAATGAAAATGAATTAAAAAATTTCTCTGAATAAAATAATTCATATACGAATGTTGGTTAATAAATCAAATTAAAAGAATTTCAAAGAAAATTTAATTAGGAAAAAAATTATTTTCAAATTGAGAAAAACATTTAAATTAATAAAAAAGATTTCGAAATAGAAATTTTATTAGATTTATTTTTGTGATTTTATGATTTATTGAGAGAAAGAAAAGAGAGAAGAAAAAAGATAAATAAATAAGAATGAAGTCTGTTAAAATTGAAAAGTTAGATTAAGAAAATCTGTTTTTTAGAAGAAAAAATTGTTAAATGAAAACAAAATTCTAAAAATTATTTTTACATTTAAATATTAAAAATAATATAAAACAAACAATTAAAATAAAAAGATGGTGAAGAAAAATTGAATGATTTTTCTATTATATTAATAAATGAAAGAAAATAATCAAACTAGATAACTAAATATTTAATTGAAATTCAATATTTAACAATAGAAAATAAATCAAATGATTTTATAAAAATATCATATTTCACTGTTACGACTAATTTTTTTATCTTACTGTTACAAGTAACAGTAATTTCGAGTCAAATTCGTTAACATCATCCGTTTCGTGTTAAACAAGCAAACAAATACATATTACATTAATTAATTATTTTATTTTATTGACTGAACTTCTTTTCTTTGCTCGATAGTTGTCAACTCATTCAAAAACAACACATATTTATCATAGTATTTTGAAGATGAACAAACTATGAATATAAAAATAAATATGAATCAATTCATTGACATATTTCGATTATTGTTTCTATTAGTAAAACTTTCGAACTTAGTAATTCAGTTTATGAACCAAAAAAAAATGATTCAGAAAGGAAGAAGGTATTAATGTTGAATTTATTGAATATTAAAATTGTTCTATTTGATCCTCTAACTTTTAATGACAAATTACTAACATGTCATTTTCACTGTGAGTTCCTCAATAGTATCGAGAGAAATGTTATGTTTATTCATATGAATTATTATTCAAATACAAAGTGAATTTTATTCAATGTCGTGAAAAAAAATATAGATCATTGGATGGATACGTTGGTATAACAAATAAATATATTGAAGAATGTTATATAACTTATGAGGAAATAACCAGATAGAAACTAAATAAACCATGAAATATAATTCATAAAAACAAGGAATAAATAGTCAAAAAATCGTCATCTTTTTTGATTGGTTTTCAGACGAAGAGTGTAAGTGTAGTTATTCTCTTCATCTTCCACACACTCTGTCTTAATAATAAATATGAGTATTATGGCTCTCTGTAATCAGACCAATTTCGTGTGTGATGGCATTGAAAATAGTAGTTGAAGTAGTTTTAGAATAAAATTAGTTCTATACCGAATAATCCAGATGTACTAATTGTCTTTCGAATTAAATATACAAACAAGACAATGATACCTTCTATCAAAAATAATAACAAGAACAGTACATTAATGATTCTAAAGATTCGTAATCAAAACGACTCTTTATTATCATTCCTTAGAGAGATCTTCTTTATATACTTTGGATACATTTAAGTTGTGCAATCGCAACGAGGCAGTGCCAATCCGAAAATAAGTTACATACATCTTTTTCAACCAAATAATCTATCAGATCAATGAGTATCAGATACTGGTTAATTCTTATTTTTTTAATAAATGAGAAGATTTCGTAGAATAAACCGAATAGCTTCATTAACGCTACCCTAGTTGAATTCTTTCGATCGAAATAAATTAGTAAAGAAAATGAGATATCTATTTAGCTCCTCTCATATACATCTGTTTTATGGAGATTGTCAACAATCCTATCATAGAATTTCTAATAGAACAGTGATAGTTTAATATTATTTTCGATGTTCACAATTTATATCTATGCCATGAGCTTTTACAAACACTTACTCTGTCTGAACAAACGTATGTATATGATAAAACTTTTGGTCAGTTCGAAGAAGTTTTCCTTCTCGATGTGTCACGTATTTCTAGTGATTTGCAAACTCATTATATATCAATATTATACTTTTGGAGCAAAGGTGTATGATCTGCTTCTGGGCGTGGGTGTAATCTTTTAAATCAACCGACACTCATTCACATCTACATTTGCAAGAGAGCCTACCTAAGCCTAAAGAAAATAGAGACATGATGAAGACTTTTTCTATCGATTTCATTTTTTTTTACGTTCCTTAATGACAAATGCACTTTTTTCCAAGCTTATCTTTATTACCTACATAATGGTTACATACAGGCTTTCACTCGAAACAATACAGCAATAAGAATGATATCACCTATTTTGAAGGTCTCTTAAATTCTATGTCTCCGAATTCACTATCAAAAAACATATGATCAACTTGTGTAATTGCTCATATATTTGTCAATATAAATACTTTTTCTCTACGTCTGATTCTTCAATAACAAACATGACTCAATACGTTTTTTCTTCGTCAACGTAAATAAAATACTTATTTTTCGCAAGTTACTTCGATGGTTAGTCAACCGTGACCATATTTCATCATTTGTTTTTTCGTTCTCCATGTGTTGTCTTTCATAACGACATTATACATAGTTAAAGAAAGAACATTTCGAAAGGAAGTAGACAACTATCAAACGGACTGGTTTCGATCATTGCTTTACTGGTAACTTTTACACAGTAACTTCAATTCAAACCATTCACACAGCAAACAATGAATAATGGAAAATCAACGACAAATGCATCTACAGTTCCTGAAAGTGCAGAAGGTCGTCGACGTATCAATATCCAACAGATGCAAAATGTTCTTCTTATCTGGTTAGATAGTAACATTGACGAAACAAATCATGATTGTCAAAATACTATCACAAAACTACGACGTGCTGTGAACGACATCAATACATATACAAATGGTAATCAATGCCTTGAATTTATTCAAACAATTGTCGACAAGAAGATATGCATGATTATATCTGGATCACTTGGACAACATATTGTGCCTCGTGTGCACAATACGTCCCAAGTTGATTCTATATTTATCTTTTGTGGTAATAAAAAATATCATGAACAATGGACCAAGGATTGGCCCAAAATAAAGGGTGTGTTCACAAATATTACACCCATTTGTGAAGCACTCAAAGAAGCTGCTCATCAATGTGAGCAGAATGCCATTCCGATGAGTTTCGTGGGAACAAATAAAAAGTTGGATCAATTAGATCCTTCTTTTATGTATACTCAAATCATAAAAGAAATATTACTAAGCATAAAATTTGAAATGAAACACATCAACGATTATCTTAGTTATTGTCGTGATGCTTTTGAAGGTAATACAAAAGAACTTAAAAATATCCAACAGTTGGAAAGCCAATACCACAACAAAACACCAATTTATTGGTACACCTGTCAAATGTTCTTGTATCCCATGCTGAATCGTGCATTACGATTGATGGATGGTGATATCATTACACATATGGGCTTCTTCATTGGTGATTTACATCGCCAGATTGAACAATTGCACAAGGAACAATATGCTGGTACAACTGCTGCTAACACCTTCACTGTTTATCGTGGTCAAGGTTTATCTACAGAGGATTTTGAACAAATGAGCAAAACTAAAGGTGGTCTTATTTCATTCAATAATTTCTTATCTACCAGTAAAGTTTGCAACATTTCACTGCGTTTTGCTCAAAATGCTACAATAAATCCAGATCAAGTCGGTGTACTTTTTATGATAAAAATTAATCCTACTCGAACAACAACACCATTTGCTTCCATTGCTGGTATTAGTGATTTTCAGAAGGAAGAGGAAGTCTTATTTTCCATGCATAGCGTGTTTCGTATCCAGGACATTAAACAGATGAGTGGAAATAATCATTTATATGAAGTTAATTTGGTACTGACTGCTGACAACGATCCAGAATTAAGCAGACTTACTGATTATATTCAAAAAGCGAGTTTTTCAGGCTCGGAAGGATGGTACAGCTTAGGTTCGGTACTATATAAAATGGGTCAACTCGACAAAGCTAAAGACATTTATCAAGTTTTACTTGATCAAACCAAGGATGATAAAAACAGGGCACCTATTTATGGTCAACTTGGTTTGATCAAAAAGGATCAAGGAAAATATAAAGAAGCACTTACATTCTGTGAAAAATCACTTGCTATCTATCAAAAAACTCTTCCTCCAAACCATCCTCATTTACCTTCTACCTGCAACAACATTGGTGAAGCGTATAGAAACATGGGTAATTATCCAAAAGCACTTTCATCTCATGAAAAAGCCCTTGAAACCAAGCAACATTCACTTCCTCCCAATCATCCTAGTTTGGCTTCTTCCTACGGAAACATTGGTTTAGTGCATTACAACATGGGTGATTATCCGAAAGCACTTTCATCTCATGAAAAAGCTCTTGAAATTCGACAACAGTCACTTCCTCCCAATCATCCTGAGTTGGCTAAATCCTACAACAACATTGGTAATGTGCATGATAGCATGGGTAATTATCCGAAAGCACTTTCATCTTATGAAAAAGCCCTTGAAATCAAACAACAATCACTTCCTCCCAATCATCCTGATTTGGCTATGTCCTTAGGAAACATGGGTAATACGTTCAACAAGATGGGTCAATATTCAAAAGCGCTTTCATTCTGTCAACGTGCTGTAGATATTGCACAACAATCACTACCATCAAACCATTCGCACCTTCAATGGTATAGAAACAATCTGGAAGATGTAAAAAAGAAATCATAATTTATTTTTGATTTTATTATGAAAATAAACAGGTATTGTAGAAAAAGACCTTCACGATATATAGTTATTGTATCTGAACAAGGTGGAGTTTCTCTGTGTTGGATAAGAAAAAGAACGGTCACCCAACAAGCTGTTTAAAGCAACGAAGAGAGAGAAAAAGAATTCTATTTATTCAATACTACGAATTATTTTTTCTGTTTCAGTAAAAAGAATAATTCATGTGTATAGAATAAATAAACAGAAGATAGAAAAATAAGTGATTTCCATAGATATTAACCTACAGTGGAACAGATCAATATGTTAATTTGAATAGAAAACGCTACTCAACTCAACTCAGTTGAGTGAAATGAACTGAGTATATCTATAGTGTCATTATGTATGATATACGATGACGAAAAAGTTAGTTAATATGATGATTTCATTCAAAGAAATGAATAGTATATTAAAGAAATTTACGTATATATATGAAAAGATACAAATCAAATGATTTTGTTTGAATATTATTCAACTTATATCTAAATATTTACCAATCAACCAAGAGTATTTATGCAAAATAGTAACTTTATTGTTATTATTATTCATAATTTTGTCTTTTAGTTATTGTAAAACTGATGACGGTAAAAAATTCTTTAATAAATTTCAAATATAGTTTTTTTGTCATAAATATATAATGTTCTTTTTGAATCCAAAGGCTGCACCTATATATAATCTCTGTGGTAATATTTACCTCTATTTGATTGAATGATGATTAAACGAAAGGCAATGTATTAATATTTTAACACTTAGTTTGATTTAAGTGAAGCCATATTTAATATTATAAGTTCGAAAACAAATGAATCAGAATGAGAGTATCAGACATGAATAAACTAGGAAAGACTAACGTTTAAGATTTGCATTTATTTTTGTAAACAGAAATAAAAAAAACTAACCTCAGATTCCAATTGCTCGACCCAAACTACCTTTGGTCAGACTTTGTCGGACGGTCAGGGATGAGTTTTTATCGATTCAGTGTGTGCTGAATTCTCATTGGCTTACAGGGACAAACTATCTCTATGTATTTGAAGCCGATGATTTAAACGCTATATAACCCTTTCTTGCGGAAAAGTGAATAAAGAATATTAGAGAATTTTCTCTATATGTCACATTTCTGATAGCTTAACGAATGTCTTGTTTCAGAAAAATCGTGTACACTTTTTTCCCATCTACAGTTAACCAATAAAATAGTGAAGTTTACCGAAATCAACGTAGCAAGTTAATTTTTTCTCTATTATCAATGAAATAAAACTAAAGTTCAATTATTCCATCAATTAATTGTATTTATATACTTTTTTTTCATTTGAGTAATTCAAAAGAATAAATATATGATAAAATGTCTTAATCAACAGTCTCTTGATCTATATATACTATTTATTATATTAATATCGAGTATGAAACTTTGGAAATATCTTTTTTTGTTATTCTCTCGATTGTAAGGAAGATCATATGAAATAAAATAATTTGCGTTTTTGTATCACGGTAAAAAAACGTCGAAGATAAAAAAACACGTATGAGTCATGAAACTTCATTAATCAGTTTTTGAGTCGAGAAATCAGAATCTGAGGTCCGTTTAGTTAGACGTGTCGGGGGTGATTGTAGGTGGGTGGATGTGAGCCTGGGTACCTTAAGTTTAGATCCACATCCACACCCTTGAATATATCCTTTAATGAATCCTCCTAAAAGGGTTCCTGAAAGGGTTTATGAAAGTTTCATATACCGTTAAAAAGGTTTCGTATACATTATACTTTCATATACTCTTTTTGGGTTTATTGATGTGGCGCATTTTTTACAGTGTATAGAATTGAATAGAAAGACATACTTGTGGTAATTGGATTATTAGACCAAAAATTCCAAAATAAACACATATCTTCATATAAGATAATATTTTTCTCTATTTAAAATTTTCCACTATAATTAATTTTGTTTAAACAACTGCAGATGTTGGTTCAAGAGCTTTATTAAAGAAATCTGCTATACATCCAATTACAATTCGCATTCATTCTAGTTTGTTCATTTTTAACATTGCCAAAATAGTGTTTGAATTTATCTCCTATTTAGAATTAATTTTCTTTCATATACTTGTTTAGTTTGTTGAAAACAATTTACATTAAGAAACGAATCGTTCTTTTTATATAGAGCATTTAATAAAAATATAGTGAGACTAACTACTATTGATTGACGCTTTCGTCTAATATCAAACAAATTTTGATTGCATAAAAGTATACCAGTTGTTTCGTTATCTTCGATTTATATGTTATTGTTAATACACCTCCTGATGAACAATGTGTTCGTTTAACAGAAGTAAAATTGAATCGATCATTAAATGTATTAATAAAATAATCACTGATAATGTCAGTGCAAGTGTAAGATCAAACGTCAATACAGCAATGTTTGTTAATACTTAGTAAAATAAATCGAAAGTGAAAATATATACCATAATATAACCAATAAGAGAAATGATAGTTTGTTTTGTTATCAAACTTTGAAGACTCATTTTTTATTATCATTAATCTAGTTTTACCTGCTGTGATCAATAAGAACTGCACTCGCTAAGTTTTGAAAGAATTAGAAGAACATTTAGAATCCTATTACTTATTTGCTAATTTCGGTACTTCGAAATGAAATATCTAACAGATAAATCTTAATAATTCTAATTCATCACAGACATAATAGTAAATTTTACCAGTTCAAAACTTTATGAACATATATCTGATATCTCTGAAAGATTGAATAAAATTGTACATGAGTGACATCTATAACATTTTATAATGCTATACACTTTCTCTTACAACCAATCCTTCTTAGATCCTAATAGCTTCTTGATATTTATTTTATTGGTCTTATTTCATTTTTCTCGAAAATCGAAATTAACTTTTCATTAATTTATTTATATTATAGATGGTTGCAAAATCGAAAAAACCGAGATCACAAACCTCTACTCCAACGAAAGCTGAACTTCTTTTTAAAGTTGGCAAAGATATTCCAAAATGGTATTCACTTGATATTTCTTCACCATCAAAAACTAATAAAGAAAAATATGATAAACAACAATGTCAAGAAATCTATCAATCAGAATGTGATCTATATCAAAAATTCTATCAACAAGATCAATCATCTGATTATCAATGGTTACAAACATCACTTTCAACTACATCCAAAGTATAATTTTTATGTCAACAATAAAACAATTTTTTTTATTTCTATTCAAATCTTTTTCTTATTTGTAGGATCGTCTTGCTTCTTTAGTTACATTAATTCGTCGTTCACCTATTCATGCATTAAAAGAACTTGAAAATTTAGTAAATCTTTTACGATCAAATATTCAACATCGTCGAGAAGCATTAACAATTGCTGAAATTCTCGAAGATCTTTTCATTAATACCTATTTACCGGAAAATCGTCGTTTAGTACCCATAACTCAACAACTCAATACAAAGGAAACAGCTGCACTTGCAGTCGTTGAAGAAAAAATTAAACAACTTTATTCAAATTTTATTGATTTACTTCAAGTATATTATATAGATTTTCTCCTATAACTATATTCTAAGGTTTTTCCATAATGTCCTTTGTTTTAAAGTAAATACTAAGAGAAGAGGATCGATTAATTCGATACTTGTCATCGATACTGAATATTTACTTACTAGTATGCACTTAAGAAACAGGATAGTCCTGATACAGAAAGAATTACAATTGTAAATAATCATTGAAAGTAGTAGACGAGTTATTTAAGATAAAAAATCGAACTGATTTAGAAGGATAGAAGTAATAAGATATTGCAATAGATTTAACTATAATTCTTAATAGAAACATATATCTTATTAAGATTTTATATTTGTACATATTTTGATAAATACAGAACAAAAACAATCTATAATCTGAAATACCAGTACTACTGTAAGATTTCCATGGGTCTTAAAAACTTTCTCCGGAGCAGATTAGCATGCGATCATGTTTCATGTATAACTAGGACAAGTCTTATGTTAATAGTATCGAGTGATTTCTATATAGTTCGATCATATCCAAACGACTGATAAAAAGAGCTAGAATTACAAAACAAAATTGTATTAGAATTGCTTGTAATAAATTGATATACAATAAAATGAATAATCGAAACTATAGCAGCTCTACAAATCTAGGTTATACATGTATATATATTGATTGTTTATTTTTATAGCAAATAGCACATGATCCAATTGGTCCAATACGTACTAAAGCAGTATCTATGCTTGAACGTTTATTATCTCAACGACCTGAACAAGAAAAACGTTTACTTGAATTAATTGTTGATAAATTAGGTGATCCAGATTCCAATGTTGCTGCTAAAACACTTCATTTATTAAGTCAACTTTGTAAGAAATAGTCAAAAAAACAGAACAGATATTTTAATATTCTTTATTTTTATAGTGGAGAAACATCCAGGAATGCAAACTGTCGTTGTTAATGAAATTGAACGTCTTCTCTTTCGACAAAATATTCGTCAAAGTGCACAGTATGTTAAAATTAATTTTTCTTTTTTAACTATGTTTTTATTAAATATTAGACATTATGCTTTATGTTGTTTAACAGCAATAAAATTTACAAGTCAAGATAATAATTTAGCTAATAAATTAATTAAAATTTATTTTGCTGTCTTTCGAGTAAGTTAACAAAAGAATATTTTAGACTTGATTGATTATATATATATGTTTTTATCTAATTATAGTTACTGAGTGTTAAAGATGATGTTAGTTCAAAATTTTTTGCAATACTTCTAAGTGGTGTTACACGTGCTATTTCGTTTGCTCAAGGTAAAAATGAATAAAATAATCGAACCATTTATTTGATGTTACAATTTATTTGATAATGTCGTTTCTTTGAATCTTTGACAAATTCGAGGAGTTACTTTACTGATTATAATATATTAGTTAAAAGTACTGTATTTTAGCACTTGTCTGATTAGAAATTTATAGAGCAAGATTTGGGTGATCATTTTCTTTGAACGTAAATATGCATCTGAAACTTCCTCTTGAATAGTTTGAATACCCTTATGTTTTGATATAATATAAAAAACAGACAAAATACATTAAAATCAAGAGAAAGCCGTTCTACATCGTAGAAGATATAAGGATGTTCGTTCGCTGACAATTCTATTTGATTCTCGATTACTTAGGCTGTTATTGTAGACAGACCTTTCAAACGGTGATGACTTATGAGGGTATATCGGAAATCTGAAGTTCTATTGAAAAACTTCATGGTCTTAGAAATAAATATATAATCCTCAGGCAGCGTTGGCAATAATTTATTAAAAACAAAGATGTGATTCACTTTTACTAGTAACTATAGTCAATCGAATTTTGTAACGTCTCTATTAAGATTCAATATCGTACACAACAGAAATGAGTATGTACGAACTTTCTTGCGTGCAAGTATCAATACAGATAAGATGGTAGTTGAAAATACGCCTGTATTAAATAATGGATAGAATGTTATTAGAACATGATAAATAGCGATATATGCACTCTGTCATATCAGGTCGAAGGACGAACGGATATTAACTAATTCTCTTATCTTTAAAGGGCAGACGCACATGTCCTCCTTTCAATGACAAGGTGAAGTGTCTAATACTGTTGTTCTAGTTTTATATATTACGATAAAATTACAAAAGTTCATTTTGAATATTTTAGTTGATCTTGATAATATAATTGAACATCTCAATGATTTATTCCGTATTGTTCATTCAACCAATTTCAAAACAAGTGTTCGAGCATTACAATTACTTTTTCGTCTTTCTGAACAACGGTAAATATTTCTTTGTAAAATAAAACAAATATTGAAACATTATTTTGAAATATTTAGATCAGAAATCGATGATCGATATTATAATGCATTATATAAGAAACTTTCTGAACCAGAATGGAAAAATTCTAAAATGCTTTCAACATTTCTTAATCTTATATTTAAATCTATGTTAAAAGATTCAATGGAAGCACGAATAAGAGTTTGTTGTATTTTATTTATTGTGAATAAAAAAAAATTAAAATCTATTTCTTTTTTTCGTAGGCATTTATTAAACGTTTATTACAACTATGTCTATTTAATGATGTACCATTTATTTGTGGTATACTTTTACTTATATCGGAAATTGTTAAACGACATTCAAATGGTCAAACATTACTTTTATTTTCACAAAAATCTAGTTTTATCAATGAAAAACTAACTGAAAATGGAGGTGATGATGATGATGAAGAAGAACATTTTCATGATGTTGTTCCTGAAGATGAACAACCATTACAAATCGTACCTGAAGTATCATCATGGGATCATAAAAAAATAAATAAAACTAATCAAACTTATCTCAGTCATTATGATATGTTTAAACGTAATCCATTATATTGTGGAAGTGAATATACATGTTTACATGAATTATTATTTCTTAAAAATCATTCTCATCCAAGTGTTGCTTTATTTGCTCAAAATATTTTCGATGTATGAAAAGAAATTATTTTTTTCTTCTCTTAAATATTTATTTTAATTAGGGTAAACCTATCGAATACAATGGCAATCCATTGATTGATTTTAATTCTATGCGATTTTTTGATCGTTTTGTTTATAAAAATCCTAAAAAACAAATTGCTAAACATGGTATAAGAGAAAAAAAACATTCATTTATTAAATAAAATTATTTTTATTTGATTAGAAATTCTTCGAAAAAAATCTCGTCATGCTGCTGGTCGACTTTATTTACCTAAAGGTGTTAAAGCAGTTGCTGTTGATAGCAGTGAATATACAAAATTAAATTCAAAACATATTCCAGCTGATGAACGTTTTCTATATACGTATGTTTGAATTGATTTATAAAATTAACAAAATAATTTTATTTTAATATTTATTAGTTTTATGAAAATGCGACAAGAACAGGGTGAATCAGCACAAGAGAAAAAGAAACAAAAAACTGTTGATGATTTTGAAGGAGATATTGATGATAATGAAAGTATTGAAAGTGTTTCAGATGATGAATTTGATAAATATCTAGGTAAGAAAACAAAATAGGACTGAAAGTTATAAGAGGAAAATAAGTAAACTTAACATCTGTAACTAATTCAGATGATTTTAAACAAATCTTAATGATATCGATTAATTTTTGATCGACAAGAGATTATCCTACTGATGTCAATGTTATTGCCATTAACTGTTTTCTCCTTACAAACTTGGTTTGTTCTGATTGAATATTGGTGAGATATTTGATATAGAATAATTTCAACACTTCTCTCCTTTAATAAGACATAGAAATAAAATAATATAATAATAAATGATCAGCATCATGATGGAAGCTATAAAAAACCGATAAGAAGTCAAGTATCAACTCAACTGATCACGTTCATATAATAAAATAAAGTGATATTCATTGAGTTTTAAGCTTCTCTTTACAATCATAATGGTAGTATTAGCATAGTGAACATTGTGCCTATAATTTTATTGGTACAACTTTTTTTACTACAACACTAAAATTATAGTTAAAAAAAATACTGAATAAATTCTATTATGAGCTTTCAATCGTAAAAATAATAATGACAAGTATTCATGCTTGAAAGCTTAGAATATTCAATTATGATCTAATCTTGTTTCTCGTGACAATTACTTATTTTATATTTCATTTTTATTCTATGTTCATTAGACCATTTTATGGACGATATTGATAAGAACGAGATTGATCTTGATGAAGATGATAACAATAGTGTTGAAGATATTGCAAGGTTCGTCATTATGATTTAAATATCTACTTTATTCTATTGAAAAGATTTAATTCTAGTACTGTACAACGAGTTCATCGTAACGATGAATTAACAAATAATGATGATGATGATGATGATGACAAGAACAAGCGCCCTTTTACATTAAATGATGGTGATGAACTATCTGATGATGAACAACTAGATAACAATGCACATGAAAAAATTAGTAACCAACATATACATGAAAATTTTAAAGTGGATAATGAACGAGGTATGAAAATATTTTTGAAGATTACTATTATTATCATCGACATTGTTTTTCTATTATATTTAGAAATGAAACAAATCAAATGGGAAATGGATCGTGAACGTACCTATACACAACGATCACGTCGTTATGATCAACATATTAAGAAGACATCGAAACGAAAACCAAAATTAACTCGTCGTGAAAAACGACGTCAAATGAACCCACAACCGATTATTAAAAAAAAGAAACGTGTTCATTTTAGTTGATTTATTTGATTATTTGAAAAAAAAAAGAAAAAGAAAAAAAGATGTGTAGTAATCGATTGATTGCATAAAAAGATTTCTTTTTTTATTGTTTTAAATTTGAAAAGAAGAAAAAGACAGTTTCGAGAGGTGTATACACTGGTTTTTTTGCTACGTATTTTTCAAGTGTTAAGCCTTGAACTTTGAGTATCGATGAAGAAAGAGAGAAATAGAGAGAGAGAGAATGAAATACATATACAGTAACCAGAAAATGTAAAGGCTATAAGATGAAATTTTAAACCTGTTGTTGTTGTTGTTGTCGTCGCCTGCTATTTCATGAAGGGAAACCGTAAAGATCAATATTATTTTTAGTGATCGATGTCTCTCTTCTACTTTTAACATATGCATATACATATATTTATAATATATTTAGCTATCAAGGTTAATATTTTACTAGTCACAATTTATTCTCAGACACGAACAAAGACACGTTATATTGTTATCAGATGTGGAGTGTATATATGTCATTGAGAGTAATCCATCTAAAGGACTTAAAGAATAATTTTACTGGCTCATTCGATGACACATTGCGGCAGGAAGAAAGAGATGAATGACCCTTATGGGGACCAACCTTTCGACACACACACACACACACACACACACTCACACTCATACATATTATAGTGTGTATATAGATGTAGGGGTGTATGTATGTATGGTCACTAGCAGTCAAGATGTATATTAGCCATTCCGGTGTTCGCACTCGGTAGGTTGAGCGTTAGCGCATGTTCATTGTCTGACTTTTTCTCTCGTTCTCACGTTATTATGTTTGGTATTCATAGTGAGAGCGCAGTTGGAGGGCGCGTTAATGTATCATCATTAGTATTGTATGTATAGGATAGATCCGATTAGGCGACAGAACGAATAGCGAAAGAAGTGATTATCGTTCGTCACTCGTCTATGCTCGATTGCATTCTCAGATTGAATTGCATTACTTTTCATTCTCTCTTTTTTTCTTCTCTTTCTTTCATACCTTATTTCTCAAATAATCTAGGTGAGAGTGAATAATTAGTTATTTAGCATAATATATACATATGTTCTATGCTATCTCAATTTAGTTATTTTAGTTCACACAACAGTTCAGATATTTATTTATCTCATATCATCTGTGCTCTTTTCTTCTGTGTCGTCATCGTCTTCTCTTCGTCTTCTTTTGTAGTAGTGGTAGTAGTTGCAACAACTACAATCATTCTATACCTTACATCGCAAAAAGAACGAAAATACTCTTTACTACTTGCACACATACACATACACATACACACATCACAAACGGAAGAAAGAAGAGAGAAAGAAGAGAGAAAGAAGAGAAGAGAGACAAAAAAGAGGTTCGTTTTTCTTCTTCTTCTTCTTCTCCTTCTCTGCGTCTGTTCTCCATCGACCATCTCATCATCCAGACGTCACTGGTGCTACTACTACTCGTCTTTAACTGTTATATTGGTCGTAATCGTATCATTCTTCTTTCATGTTTGACCTGTCGTCGATTTATTGACGACAACAATAATTATGATGCGAAAGTTTCGTAAAATATTTCGTCCAACAACAGCACATAAAAATGAAACTATTCTTACATCGTGTAGTCCTGAATCAACATCGAATAATACATCTTATATCAAACAAATCTCATCAGCCATTGACAATCAGTTATGTACAGGTAGACAAAAGGCATTTTTAGTGTTTCTTTTTCATTTTTTTTTACTTAATCGAGATTACACATCAAGGACAGTGCTTTGTGTATATGGAATTTTTCGTCATTTTCTTTTTCTATTCGTTTTTATTGCAATTAATCATCTATATGGCTTATTTATTTGTTTGTTCTACAGAATGAAATGCTTCTAACAGCAATTGCATACATTGAATATAAGTTATGTTGTTGATTCAAGGCTAGATTAAAATATAATAGAAAGTATAGAAATATTTATTTTGGATAATTTTTTTTGTATATATGTTTTCAAATAAAGTTATTGTAGATAAGATGAAATGATAATTGAATAGACAACGATTTTGTCGACAAATTGATCGGATATAGTTTTAGTCACGCGTAGATTATCCGATAGTCAAGTAGTGAGTTACTTTCATCATTTATATAGTAGCGAATAGAATTAGACATGCACACACATCTGCAGGCGTTAGTCGACCGATATATCTCACTGCTTTATTCTCCCGCTTTTTTTCTCGTAGTAAACGCTTCATTCATTCATTCTTCTGTACTATAGCAGATATATTATGTTTATAGGTCCCACATATATAACTATTTTTCGACATTCTCATAAGATACATATATAAGACAACTAATAGTCATTTTGGTTCAGTACGATCATGATGATGTAGGATATTGATAATAATAAAATGAAATATGTTCTTCATCGTTGGATACATGACACATACACACATGTATATACATGGTAGTCATTAGTACAGGATGTACACTACAGTATGGAGAAAATTCATCTTCATATACTGTATTATTAGAATATAAAATACAATGAACAAAGAGACAAAAGATATTTTATGCTTGTTCATTGTTTAGTTAATAATATATTAAGCTTATAATGAACAAAAAAAAAATTTTTTTCTTCTTTATCTTAGCCTTGACTAAAAGGTTCCGAAAGGATATTTTTTATTTGAGAATAAAAGGTTTACAGAACAAGGTTATACATTTTTTTCTATTCTTATACTACTATTCATCGCAGAGCAGTAGCTTCTCTTTGTATTGATATGACAAAAAAGAAACTCTGTTTCATCGAAGGTTAATTTGTTGGTCAAAATGTAAAAAAAGCAAATGATATATAGAAATATTACAACAGATGTCGTTTGATTTAAAAATAATCTTTCTAGATTTCTATACAAAAGTTCATAAATTTGTAAGTGTAGAAGAATATGAACATTTATAGTTGGTTATTTGATATCCATTTTACGGATCAAAATGGATCAACTCACTTAGAAAAGTATACATATACATATATGAATTAAAATCGATATCTTTTTATATGTATGAATAAAGAAATTTAAGAATTGTATAAAGTTATAAAATAATCATATTTTTGATTGATGTGCATGAAAAATATTTTTGAACAATGTCTAATGGACGGAAGACTTAGAAGAAAAAAAGCGTTTTGTCTATTAAAAAAGTATATTCGATCGTTTGGATGGAATAAATTATGTTTCGTAATTCAGAATACATAGTGTGTTGAACAAACATGCGATTATTATATACAATGAAAAAAAGTACATCGAGGTGACGATGCGTATAGTATAAGTAGTTGTGTTGATAACCTCTTTCTCCTGTGTGTCAAGGCGTTCAGCATATACATGTATATATTTAGAAAGAAAAAGAGAAGTTTCACTTCGTCTTCTTCTTTTTTTTTCCTTTTGTGGTGAACAGACATAAAAATGTTGAGCGTCTATTTCATCGTCGTTTATCGTTCGGCATAATGAACAACACCACGGTATAAAACGAGCAAGTGAAAGAGGAGAACAATAACAACAACAAAAATTTCACATCTATTTTTACCGATTACTTCTTCATTTTGTATTAAGCAACAAAATTTACATTGTTGTACGTTAACACGCCGATTAAAATATATAAATTATTTTCTTTTTCCTTCCATTACTTATTTATTATTATTATTATTTTATTAAAATGAAGCGCTATAAACGTAAACGAGGAAAGAAAACATCAATAACAAAACAAGGTGAGATGTTTTAAGAATAAAATTTAAAAAAAAATGTGTGTGAGTGTATAATAATTTTTTTTTTGATAGAGAATTTTTTTTCTTCTGATAGTAGTTTTGTATATTTATCATTCTAGAGTTACCTGATACAGATTGTGGTGTAACAAATGAACATAAAGAGAATTCTTTTTTGATTTTTATTAAAAGATCAAGGAAATGTGCTTATCATATACGAGCAACATTTGTTGAAAAAAAAAGAAATCATTGATAAAATATATTTTAAAGAGCATTCGATTTCTGATTTTTATTTAATTCTATATATATAACTAAGACAATTGAATTATGATGTATGATCTATAGATACACACACGTGTTATGTATACAAGGATTAATTGTTGATCTAATCCAGATAACATGATCGTTCATTTCGATAGTCAAGTATATATATATATATGAAGAACAATAGTATAGACATAGATGTTCTTTTTCTTTGTTCTTTGTTCTTCCTTTTTCGGTATGTTTTGAAGTTACTGATTCTAGTCAGACACTACCTCTTGGTGTTTTTTTTGGGGGGGAGTACTTGTAAAGGAAAAGAAAAACGAAATGAAGAAATGATTATTTCTTTACAAACAACAGACATATTGAAAGCCATGACGTCGGGTAAGACTTAGAGCAAGGCTAGTCGTTTTTTTTGTTTCGTATACATAGAAATTTGTTTTTTTTTGAAGGTTAAAAAGATGATGATTAACTTCTAACGAGAGATTGATAGTTCTGCGGTTTTTTTTGTTACCTATATAACGTCAGGTTTAATCAACCAGCTGTTGTTCATTTTTTTTGTGAATATGGTGACAGGTTGAGAGAATATTCAGTGTCCAATCGATAGATTTCTATCCTTCTGAAAGATAAAAGAACAGTGCAACGTTTTCTTCTTTTCTTTTTATAACAAAAATGACAAACATCAGGAGACTATTCAATTTATTTCTCATAAACCGCACGATTAGTAGTTTCCTCGTTCTCCTATTTCTGTTTGCGTTAATAACCGACAGTCATTTTGTCAGAGTATTACCTTGAAAACAGATCCGATATCTCTACTAAATTATATACGTCGACTAGCTTACCTGAAATATTTGAAAAAAAGATCGAATAGTAACAATACGATGAGATTTTTTTTATTATACTATTTGTTATTAAAAAAATGATATGGTGGTTATAGATGTTTCTAATTTTTTCTTTTGAAGTTTCTATTTTATTTGTGTTATAAACTTTATACATACATATTGTATACCATCATAAATGTCTACTATCTTGATGCGAGTAAGATTTCCTTTTCTTTCTTTTTCTTTTTTTTTCTTCTTCTTCTTCTTCTTCAGCTGCTCGCACTCGTCAACAGTTAAAAAAATTTGTAATGCATACACTAGGTACCGTATAAGGTGTACGTCTGTGCCATAATTTGTTTTCGATAGGTAAATTGAAAAGACCTCACGTATACGCAAGTCTCGAAGTTGACTACATCACTAAAATTCTCTATCATTGTTACTGTAGGTGTGTATATGATAAGGTCGACATATTTCTTTCGGTCGTATATATTGTCTCCTTGTCTCTCTTCCTCCAATCGCCCTTCATTCATTCTTCACCGTCCATCAAATATATATATAGATATATATACATATACATATATATATATATGTATATATGTGTGTGTGCGTACACATATACAGCAAGGGTGCTCATATCTTCTTCTGTTTCTTGGCAAGAACAAAACAATTAGTTTTGATAAAAGCAGGTGGCTGTCTTGACCGAAGTTGTTGTTGTTGTTATTGATGAACATGAATCTCGATAAGTTTAACTTAGGTAAGTTGCGCAAACGATAGACTATTATCGACGATCTCCTATAGTGGTGATAGTAGTGCTAGTGGTCATTCATAGGTTCTTCTTTTTCGACAGAAGAAAAAAAAGCAGAAGAGAAAGAACAAAAGCCTGAAGAGTATCCGATTACTTTTCATCGAACTAACGAAACAACAAAAAAAAAAAGAAAAAACTTACGAAGTATTCTCATTCAACTTTTATTCACATAGGATAAAGAATAAGAGAAGTCAACAAGAACTCTTCAATCACCTTTTTTTTTCTTGTTTTATTTCTATCGATGTTCGTTTATCCAATTGTAAGCTGTTCGTTGGTAGTCGATTATATTTTGCACTTCATATATGTATACACGTATGCGTCAGAAAAATAACGAACGATCTATTTATTATCGTTTGATAAGAACAACAAAGACGAAAATGTATTATTCACTTTTATTTTTTTTTTGCTCTTGAAAAAAATAACAATATTTAGATTGTCGAAATCAGATTCTTTTACATGAGTAACCTTATTTATTCTCTCTCTATAAAAAAGACATGATCAACATTAATTTTAAATAAAATAAAAAATTTATTTTTCTATAATTTAGAATCACCTGTTGCTAATTCAAATCCTAATCAATCAAACTCTCTAACCGTCGGAGACGATTCACCACCTAATATACAGTATGCAAAAATGCGTATTATATCGTCGCCAGTCTTTCAATTACGTGATATAATTCGTGCTCTATTATCATCCGCTCCACCATCATGTGATCTTATATCAACATTTTTAACTTATGGTCAATCATTAGGTGCATCAGCTATTCATGGATATCTTGTTGATCGTTGTTATGATACTCAAACACTGATAAATGATGAATTTTCTTCTTATCAAGGTGTTGCATTATGTATAACATATGATGCACAATTAACTGAACAACAATGGGAAGATGTTTTTGGAATTCATGAATCAACATCAACAATATCAAAAACAGCATCTTCATTTTTTCATTTAGCTGATTTTTTATGTATATTAAGTGGTTCACGTGTTGTATATTATGATCCAAATGAACGTATGACAAATGATGAACGTGCTTATGTATCAATATTTGATCTTGAAAATGATGATATTGAAATGTTTCAAGATCAATTTTCTCCATTAGATTATTTTTTATTAAAATCTAAAACATTTTATAATGGAACATTAATACGTTTACCATTACGAACAAATTCAACAACACAAATATCAACACATATATTAACATTAGATGATATTAAACAACAAATCTTAAGATATTTTCATTCAAATGAATCATTTATTGAATTATTATTAAATCAAACCAATTTAAATACAATTGAATTTGATTATACAAAAGATTTTCAATTATTAACAAAATTTTTATCAATTAATAAACATACATTAACAACAATTCATGATGCTCAATCAACTACACAACTCATCCATATGACATTATCTAAACAAATTGATGATATTAATACAAGGTTAGCTCTCGTTTTTTTAATAAAGATTAATTATTACCTAAATGTATAAAAAAAAGGGTCTTATAATCAGCGATACGAATAAGCGAAAATAAAAAAACAGATCCTCGATTAGATACGCGAAAGTATATTCGTGAGAAAAAGTCAATGAGTTTATTTGATACTCTTTCATGTCGTTGAACATGACAATAGATATTCGATCTTCTTCTCAGATTGTATTTATAAACGAGTAAGACAATAATTCTCTCTTTGTTATTCGACGTAAATAATCGATCAAAAATACTTAAATTATCGATGAATTTTGATTTAGTCAAAAATATCTCAAAATCCATCGAGAGATTACTCGTTTAAATTGAAAAGAATATTTTGCGATCTAGATAATTAAGATTCTTTTGTATTTTTAGTGATATATCTCGTTGGTTATTATCAATTAATAATGAATTTAATGAAATTGATAAACGTGATATTCAATTAAAACTTTTACTTCCTCTAACTACATTTTCAACATTAATTGAAACATATATATCATCATTAATATCACATAATTATCAATCAATACAAATAACATCAACACGAACACTTTATTATTGTGTAATACCATCTTTAAATACATTTTGTAAAGATGATATGTGTATACAATTACGTCAAATAAAATTTCCAAAAGCATATGCTCTATTTCTTAAAGATTTATCAAGATTAATCAAACCAACAACAACATCAAATTTATCGATTGATCTTATATGGGAATTAATGCCAGATATTGATGAACATCAACGTTTACTTAATGATACTCAAAAATTTTCTTTACAACAACAACAACAACAATATCTTAAAATTACCAATAATCTCATACCAGATATATGGGCAGAAATTGGTAAGATAAAATAAATAATTTTTCATTCACATATCATTCGATTCCAGTTTATTTTCATAATATCGAATTATTATTATTATCATCGATGAGAATTCTCGAAGATCTAAAAGCAAGGTCATCAATAATATGAGAACTGTTATTCTACAATATATATATTTACGAAGTTTTTTGATACAATACGGTATCTGGAAGTATATAGGCATTTAAAATGATCTTCTAGTCGTTAGAATAAACTGAGATAACTGATGTTATTAATTTGTATGTTATAGTTTGTTTGGAATTTTCCATACCGTATTTGTTTATAGTATCAAAAGCAAGGACTCTTATGATTGACATTATTCTCATTATGTCGTCAACAAATTCTGTATGTTTTCTTTAGTTGTCTGAAAATAAGAATTATTATTCTGGAAAATTTGACATAAATTATAATGAAATTTTCTTGTTATTGTCTAACTCATGGTCTTATGTCTTTGAGAATATTATCAAAATAAACGCTGATAACATTCAGGATTAAAGAATAGATTATTCATATTTTTAATTAAAATCTTGACAATGCTTAAATAATCATTAATACTTTATTCTCATCTGTTTTCTTGATTTTATATAAATGTTGTCTGTGTGTACATAAATTTCTAAATGAATTACTTTCTCTGTACAATATGTTGAAGAACACTAGTTCAAATATTAAGTACTGTCATTCAGACACATTCGACCATCTGGAATTTATATTATTACCTATAGAGATGTAGTCAGATGAAATAATTTTTCATCTTGCAGAAATTTATAAGTCTGAAGAATGATACGATTTGATTAGTTGTCGCGTAAGTCGAGAAATGGTCGTTTTCTTTTTATTGTGCTATAATGATGCTTCCTTGAAAGAGATTTTTTAGCTTCAGGCATGACTGTCTTACAGCTTTTGATCCACTTTCATTATATAAGACTCGAAACTCTACATGCATTTTTCTTTTCTCTGTTTATTACCCTGAACCGGAACAGACTGATTTAATAATCAGTAGAAAATATCATTTATAACGTTGTATTAAGAATATTATATATATGCAGGAAAAGACTAAAAGCATTGCAAATCTAAATGAATAATTAATGAGAAAAAAATGGAAAATCGTCATGACCGTAACCTCGACCTCTAATTATCTCATATTTATTGATATTAATGTAACGATTGAAAGAATTTCTCTTTATCATCGTCATCATCGTATGAACTTCAAATGTGTAAATTCTATTTAGGTAAACAAGAATTGTTCTATTCAGTTACTGATGGTTGGGGTTATGTTGCAATTGAAGATATGATTATAAATAATGTTGATGCAGGTCCAATTCAAGATGTTCTTACATTCGTATTTTCAGAAGCTAATGCACCTATTGTTATTCTACCCTCTCATGTAATCAATGGTTTATGTAAATATTCTAATAAACATTATTTACAAGTAATGACACCATTTCATGCATCGGAATTATTATCAAAAAATTCCTTAATACTTCCTCGTTTAACATATGAACAAAAACTATCATTATTAACATATATTCTATTGAATGATCCTGATCCAGGTCTTGTACTTGAATTACAATTATTACCATTAGCTAATAATCAATTTATAACATTTCAAAAGAAATCATCATCGTGTATTTATATTATTGATCATAATTCGAATTTTTTAAAATTATTCAATGAAAGACAATATGATAAATTTTTAAATCCAAATATTGACAAGAAATTATTCGATATTTTATCCTCACAAAATTTTCAAGGTAGGATTTTTATATTTGTTAAAGCTAGAAAGATTCTATATCTATTATGCGGGCTTTTATTTATTCGTCTCATTCCATGCTAGAAGCAGAAGAAGAAGAAGAAGATCGTTACAGTCTACTACAACTTTTCTTTTCTCTTCTTCTTCTTCTTCTTCTCTCGTTTTTTTTTGGCGACTCATCGCCGGCGATTTTTTATTCAAACAACGATCGTACATAGAAAGAGAAAAGAAGCTGGGAGAGGATATAGAATAGAAAAAAAAAGAAAGAAAATGTCTCAGTGGAACTAATCGAACGACGACCGCTACTGGCACTACATGCGACAACGACATTACTAATAGAAGTGCTAAGACATTATTATTTTTTTTCTGAGTAAATGTGTACATCTTTCATTTGAATTATGTATCGGTCAAATTTCTACAATCGTTATGGAGCAACACCACCGCCACCACCACCAGCTGAAAATCCGCGTCGATCTGTATCGGCTTCACGATCCCCATATGATCGAGGTAATAAATAATGAATGAATGTAAAATTTAATGTATTTATTAAATAGTTTCATATATACTGACAGATTGATCGATGAAAGAATAAGTTTATTCATGTGTTTCATATGAATTTGTCTATTATAGAAGTTCAGATATATTAATTAGAATAGTTTCGATTCATGTGCTATATTTAATAACATTCTTTTTTTTGCTTACTATTAACTGAATCTCAAGGATCAATGATTACGGATGTTTTGCAGATGTGTAGCAATAATAAGGAAATAAATCTCTATATATCAACTTACGATGAATAACAAGGGAATACAGAAGTTTTTTTATCAGCTACTAACGATGACTCATTAGTGTCTAAAAACTAAAATCGTTCATAGTAATATATTCATTTTTACATTTTGTAACATTCGATAGAAATGAAGTAAATGAGTTTATATGAAATATCTGTCTTTTTTTTGCTCTGTACATATCGCATATCTTGATGTTCTACGTTATTGAGCAAGGTCAATAAAATACACTCAATTGATCATCATGATGATGATGATCATCATCATCTGGTTGTTTGGAAGCAGAAGTGCATAGGGCGTAAATACAAGGTAAAGAAGATTCACTCATCTGTATTACGCCAGTATTCTTCTATCTACATGAACAATACAGTAACTAACTAAACATACTCTGATTATATAGTATTATTGATCTTAGTTAAGCTTCTATGAAAAGATAGAAATGATTGTCATATAGAAAAAAGAAAAGAGTGGGAAGTACTTTTTTTTTATATCAGATACTTTCGTCCTCGATTGATAAGAAACAAGCGCAGAAGAAGAAGAAAAGATGGTCTTTTAATGATAATAGCTGTTCATTCATATACGTTAACTAATACAAACAGCCTCTTCAATACTAACATCCATGAATAATATGAGAAAAAAAATCAATTTTCTTGTCGTCTACGCTCAATGACGATGGTATCGCATGTCCCATCGTTCATGTATACACGCATACTTTCATATACAGAAAATATCGTACTACATTGGCATCTTGCCTATAATTTGTCACTCATTATTATTTTTCTCTTTCTCCTCTCCTTTTTTCGCTCTCTCTCTCTTTCTGTGTCTTGTTCTCTTATTCTCTATCATATTCTTTCAACATTAACAACAATTGTACTTTAAAATGGTACTTATCCAATGCTGGTCAGTAACTACTATAAGCACTTGAGTATATATACTTCGTTGCTTTTTTTTTCTTCAATTTTTATTATACCGTCGCACTCATATGCACTTATATGTACATTTCTCATAAAATATCTATGTATATTGTTAAATCGATTATTTTCAATAACTAATCTTCTCAATGTTGATCCATGATCAAGTAAAAAAACGATAGACAACGAAGAAGAAGAAAAAAAAAGGTTTTTTTATATATCTTCAATTACCACCCAATACCAAAGAACAACAAGTATACAAAACGAAAAAAAACCCTCTAAGAAGAAGAATGGTTTTAAATTTAAAATAAATCAAATAAGCTATTATTTTTCTTTCCAATCCTCTTCTTCTTCTTTAACAACGATTATTATTATTATTATTATTATTAATATTATATAAAATGGGTAACACTACAAAGTGTTCATCAAAACCTTCATCACCTTCGAAAAGCACTTCACCATTGTATAAACTTAAAACAAGTAGTCCATTATCAACTCGTATTCACCATTGCAATGGGCAAACTTATGTTCAACCATTGTTTCCTCATTTTAAAAATAAAGGTAATATATTCATTTCTATTGATTCAATTGTTGACTGACAGCCATTGATTACGAGCAAGCACCACAAGTGATTTTCAAGAGTTCTCTTGTAATATTTTTTTTTTATTCACTTGAATTTAACTATCAACGTTCTTTACCTAATTGGACTTGACACATATCAAATGTTTAAATATCGTAGAAAAGATTAAATTGAACATGTATATAACCATTAGTATGCGTAAAAAATGAAGAAATGAATACCTATTATACACATATCGATAACATAAAGGAAAGCATGATGTAATTCTTTTCTTTCTTTCTTTCTTTCTTTTTCTTCTTTTTGATCAAATAGACAGAAAAAAAGAAAGCTTAGTAAGCAACTATATGAAAATTTTCAATGTGTAATTAGAGTTTGTGTATGGGTGGAGAACTAAATGGATGACTGAATATATTTATGTATATATCATGAAGATTCGAGACCTAACAATTTTAAGTATTGTGTAAAGTTAAAAAGGAGGAGTTAAAACGAAAGAAAGATTTGGATCAACTAGTACATATATAATCTATCAGTTCAATTTCATCTAATAAATCCTAAAGAAAACATTATCAATAAGAAGTTATAATTGAATTACATGAAAAGTTGTTCACCAGCTTAAAAAGTGCTTTTCTTTTATGATACAAGAAAGATTTAATGACTGAAATAAAATAAAAAGTGATTTTAAGAGAAGTTAGTCATTTATATGATATTATTCATAGTAATCTAACTAAAAGTATAAGATAATAATACAATATACTTGATAAGTATACGATAATATAAAGTCGTAAATAAAAACAGCTAGAATTTTGAGCAAAGAGTAACAATTATTTTGAATTCTACCTACCTACACATTACATATATACATATAAATGAATATGTATCGCTATCAGTTGTGTTACTCAATTAATGAACATTTTAAAATGAACACTAGTTCTTTTTTTTTGTAATATAGATGTATATATATATATACATAGTTGATGTAACAATTATCAGTGTAATTATAAGCATATGTATGTGTTCAATGGGTCTGTCGTGGTCATATGACATTGAAGTTTCATTTTTATTTTATTTCACGATAGTCGGACACATTTTCCAAATGTCATTCTGCATATTTTGCTTCTCGCCTGTTTCTTTTTTATACATTAGTTATTATATGTGCAAGTATTCAGGTGTTCTGATGAAGAAATGTTATAGAAAGAAAGAAAGAAATGGGGGAGAGGAGTGGAAGAAGAGAAAAAAAGAGAGTATATACAACAGGAGGACAAGAGAAAGAAATGTTATGTATGTATATATGTCAAAAGAAGTAAGAGAAAAGATCCTTTTGCTGAGACTGTATTATACGAAATAGACTCAAAGAGTCTACCTTTACCTTCTTTTACTTTCTTTCTTCTTCTTCTTCTTCTTCCACCTGTTCTCATCTATCAATGGCATCAGCCGCTGGCAATACAAATGGACCAAAAAAACGACATACGTTTCTTAGTCATTTTCTCTCCACAAGAAATTTGTCAATATTTCGAAATAAACCATCAACAACAGTGAATAATACTTTACCTATTTCAAAAGAATCTCCCCATTACAAGTCGCAAATTAATATCAATACACAACAAACACCAGTACCGATGTGTATAGGACGTGGTTGGCTTAAAAAACGTTTAAAACGTCCTGTTTCACTTGATCTTGATCTTGTTCAAACATTAACACAACATTCACCAATCAACAACTATGAAGAAACAGTAGAAGAATATCATCAACTACCATTAAATGACATCGGTACGATAATGGATCGCTTGCCTGCTTTTGTATATTTATCTCTTCATAGGAAATAGCAAAGAAAGAAATACAGATAAGACAGGGATATCGATCGCAAACCAGATAGTTGACATACCAATAAACCAATCGGGTAAATATTCTCTAAACAATAGATAACCTTGAAAATGTCACTATGTCTTTAGTTAAAAATAGGTTTAAAATGAAAAGTCTTTTTCTTATTCTATTTATAAAAAAAATATAAATCACAAACGAAACGAATTGTTCTCATAAGTACATATACCGTATATACACACATAAGAATCCAACCGTTTTTTGTGTATATACTTTTTCTTTTCTTTTCTTTTCCTTCCCCTTTCTTCTTCACTTTTTTCTTTTTGTTAAATTTGATCATATGCAAATTGATAATAGAAAATGATCTATGCGTCAATGCATTTCAAGTGATGCATGTTGTATATGTGAGTAAAGTGAACTTGAAAAATCAAGGCAGAGATAATCGAAAAGACGAAATCAAAAAGAAAAAGAAAAAGAAAATCAAATATAGACATAGTTTTATGTAATTATAGATAGAATAGAACATATGGTTATTTTCATAGTAATTTTTAATAGTTTTGTCCGTATAACTAGGACAAAAAATCTTAGTCTAATGATTGGGATTATATCGAATAAATCGTCGCGCGAGATACGTTTCACTGATTTCTTGACGAATGTTATAACACATTTGTTCCATAATATATATATATAAATAGATGAAATATTTAATGATTGTTTTTTGTTATTTGTTATTTAAAAAAAACATGTCGAAAAGAATATTCTCACGTACACAACATTGGAATATTTCTTCATCAACTAATAACCTTAATATTCTACCAAATTTAGCATTTCGAACTTGTTCATTCAAATATCAGAAAAGGCAATTAACATCGACATGTATAGTATTTATTCGTTACGGTATGTGTTAATGATGGGAGTATTCCTTGATTGAGATTCATCACCCTAATAATTAATGAAGTTGTCTCAAGGCAATCAGTAGACATATGCACAAAAATTTGTTTCATTTTATACAGATATAAGTAAAGAAAAACTTCGTTTTTTTCTTCTTCTTTCTGTACGAAGGTTTTGTACGTATAGAAAATAGTGTGAATGACAAAGAGTACTATCAAAAAAGATTTTATTTTCTAATTTTAATATATTAATAGACTCAAACATAAACTATATTGTGTTGTATGCGCCAATGTATATTTTGCCCTTTGTGTTCATTTGTGAATTGTTTTTATTTCATTTACGTTTGAATAACATACGCGTGGTAAAGATTATATAAGACTCTTGAGCATTATCACCCTAAAACAACGTCATTATGTGATAATATTACAGAGCTTTATTATATACCGGTGCAATGTTAGCATCATCACAAGAATAGTAAATACAGGAAACAAAAAAAAGGAGAAAAAGAGAGTGATGGTATTGCTCTTCTTCCTCTTACTAATGTATATGTACTATTCTTTATTTCTTTTTCTTCCCCTCTCTAATTTCTGCCTCTTTTTTTTCTCCTTCTATCCTTTACTGGTCCTTCCTCACATCATCAACATCAATTGCACTTACATATATTCTCGTTCTCTCTGCGCCTCTCTGCCTCTCTCTCTCTCTCTCCTTTCTCTTACGGTATATACGTACAAGTTTTTTTATGATGACGTCCCTGTATATACGCCGTCACTCTCCTACTACTCCTCTTCTTCATCACGCGGACTACGAACGAAGAGGAGAAGAAGGTGAAGATTGAGGATGATGATTACATTCATTGTCTAGCCTGATATAAAACTACACCATATAAATTGTGTGCTCAAACAAAGATACAATGGACTCACGATATCATTTTTCAGCAACGATGCCCAATCGTTATGAACAACTATCATACAATACTAATCCGAATAGTAATAATATGAACAATGAAAATCGCTCTAATTCAATGTCATCGCGTTATTTTCATCGAAATCCACCTGTTTTCCCTCCACATCATCAACATCGTATACGTACTCCGCCACCACTATTTTCCTCATCATATTTAGGCCCATTACAACAACATCGGCCACGCTTTCTTTCTGCATGGGATCTTACACCAACACCAAGTATTTATCTTTCGTCACGCAATATTGCTACGACTACACCCACACCAACATCAATACCAACACCAACATCATCAGTACCGAAACAATATGAGGAGGGTGCGTGTATCTTAAACAGTTGTGTCTTTTATTTCACTCGTTAATTAGGTGCACATACCAAAAATTGTGCAACAATTCTCGGATTTCTTCTTTCCCCCATCTTCTTCTTCTCAGTATGCGAATACGTATAGAAAACTTCTATATTGATTATTTACTAGAACACACACACTACAAAGAGTATCCACACATATATATGCGTATATACACACACATATGTGCAAGATAATCTTTAGCCTTCGTATAGGATTGAATTTCGTTATTAGATGAAATGAACTGATTGTACTTGAATATGTATAATATACTAGTGAATCTTCGGGCTTCACAATTTTTCGACATTCTTATATTGCTTCATCGATATGCAATATGTATTAAGTAAATGTCAGAGTATAAAAAGAGTGTCAGCCATCCTTGATAAATCTGACAACAAAAATGATTGTTCACATTATATTGTGACAAGGTTTATAAATATCAAAAAGAATAAAAAAAAGAGAGAGAATCATTTTTCTATTCGTTTTTTTCTATTGATGAATTTTGATATAAATTAGAATCAATAGTATTTTAAGATCTTGTTTGCTTTTAAACATAGATATAAAAAAGAAGAATTTTGACCATCAAACCAAAACATCCTTCTTCTTTTCACCGATTACTTAAACATTCATATACATATCATCGCTTGTTGTATTATTTCTATTGTCTTGACACGAGAAACGACGCCAATAAAGACGTTGATCGATTCTCAAGCCGTAAAACCACATCTATATACAAAAAAAAAGTGTCTGATTGCTTTTTTTTTTCTTCTTCTTTTGACGGAGCAAACTAACGAGCAAACGCCTTTATTGCTCAGAAGGTCATTCGAATATATAAGCGAGCGAGCGAAGCAAATAACGTGTGTATATAGGTTGTCAAGCATACCATTTTTCTTTTCGATTTCTTTTTCTCTCTCTTTTTGTTTCATCGTTCAACTAAGGCAATGTATGATTATATTTAATTGAAACTAGATTTGATCCATAATTTATAATCAAATGAATATTTACAAAAATCGGCTTTCTTTCTTTCTTTTTTGCCTCCGAAAGAAATTTATCCTTAATGAATATTTCTCTCAAAATAGTTCTTAATTATTATCATCAATTAGAAATGACAGAAACTAGTAATATCGAACAGAAATCAAAAATCTAATCTATTAAGTAATTACTATTTCTTTTCTACTTGATTACTAGTTATGTTTTATCATATGTCAAATATGTTGTTAACTGATTTTGATAAACAATTGTTTTAAGATGATAAAATCATTTTTAACTATTTTTAATGAATAAGATCATTTAATGGATAAAAATCAATACGTACATAAATGAAAAGTTAACGATCATCATTAGACAACAAAAGAATGTTGTTTGTTTTTTCATCTACTAATGAAATCTCTTAATAGAAATGATTGATGAAATACAAAGAACGAGATTTTGTGTATGATAAATCATAGTTACTAATTGTCATAGAAACAAAGAATTTGTTTCAATACGCTTTCTTTGTGTTATAAAGAAGAAAAAAGATTATATTTCAGTTATAAAAATCGAACATTATACGATCGTAACTTTCTATTGACAAATTTATACTATCAAAGTAGCTTTTCATAGTTCTGTTGTTAAAGTAACAGTGGTCGATGGACAATGAAGTTTTATTTTTATTCTAAATAAAGATAGACATGTAACGACCATTAATAGGATTAGAGAATCGACATAGACGTACGTGTATATATATGGAGAGCGAGAGATTTTGTTGACATTTACTGATTAATCGAGTATGCTAATGAATTGACTTGCCATACATATCCTATCAACTAAATACAGACATACAACGTTAGCAAAAAAAAAGATCAGTAGGTATCAGCTGCTGTCCTAATGTAATTTATTAGAGAATAGAATAAGAAGAAAACTGCGGTTTATGTTTTTTTTAAATGTTTTTCTGCCGTTTTTATTCAAGAGGCCAAGAAAATTTGCATAACGATTTAATATGAATAACAACACTTGTTAGGATTTGCTATGACATTCGAAGCGAATTGAAAAAAAATATTTTATAAATATGAATAATTCATAAAAATTTGTTTTCTTTTCTCTACCTATTTAGACCGTACGCAACTTCAAGCAATGCCTACCAAAGATTTTGCTGATTTAGTTATGTTACCACGCGAATGGCGTCGTGGTGATGATTGTATTCAATGGCCACGAAATCATGATTATTATAATATTGAATGGCTTGAAAATCTTTGGAAATATATTAATGAAAAACTTCCTACTGATTTATCAATGCTTGAAAATACCAATATACTTTATTTACAACCTTTATCACGTCCATTAGGTGCTTCAACAGCTAATAATAGTATATCTTTATATAAATTATCAAAAAATATCGGTCTGATACAATTACCAATTGTGCCAAGTAAAGATGATTTAGCTATACAAAAAGTTTTATTGAAATTAAATTTTTATTGTATTGAACCATTTCCTGAAATCATTCGTCGACATAAATCTATTGATGAATATGTACCACAATTATCATGTTTAGGTTTATTACAAATATTTAAATGTCGTTTAAGACATTTTACACAATTAAAAATTCAACATGAATTTAATACATTATTAAATGAACATGATATGAAATTATTAAGACAATATTTATCAAGAATAATGACACAACAATTAGATGATGCAAATATTCAATGTATTAAACAATTACCTATATTTGATAATGCATATTTAGGCGTTGATTCAAATCAACAACAATATAAATATATAAGTTTAAATAATATTTTATATATTTATGAATCTGGAACGAAATTACCTTGTGATTTACAACCACCTAAACAATGTATACATGTTACAGATAGTGATTCAAGAATATTATTAGATAAATTAGGTTATGTTATTCATGATTTCACTCATGTTGCAAGATATCTTATAACAACAATTGGACAACAACAACAATTAAATATCCAACAGCAACAACAACAACAACCAAATGCATCTACAATCAATACAACATTTAAGAATGATCAACAAAAAATGGCATTTTTAGGTAAATAAATATAACAATCGAACAAAGAAAAAGACCTTGAGCTAAATCATAATCATTTGCTTATTGAGATATTATTAATTATGTCTATTGTATACAATTGTTTCTTTCGAAAATAGTCTATTATCGGATATATCTTTATATAGAAGTCTATCAATCATTTATTAGAAAATGAAAGTATTGGTTAAATTTTCTTGTCTTCCGAATAAGAAAAAACATTTAGGAGTTCTTATTTTATAACAGAAAAAACTTTGAACAACTTGATTAAGTTTGAATATAGACTAGACTGACACAATTATGTTGAACAAGGTGACAATTCATAAAGTCTATGCATGAGTAATTTTTTTTCTCTCAAGGATAATAGTCTGCCCTTCTTCTGTCCAATTCACCTTAACTTATTTTTGTACTAAAATGTACTTGAAAATTTAATTTTTTTTGCTTTAAGGTAAATGGCTTTTATCGAATTGTGCAAATTTAATTTTAACAGATGTTGTTTGTCAAGATACATTATCAACAAGTCGATTATTTTCGAATCGTAAAGGTGAACTTTGTTCATGTCAACAAATGTTTGATCCAGCATCATTTCATATAAATAATAAAGAAAAATTTTTAATTTTATTTGAATCAAAATATTTACCATCAATTGATATATGTTCAACAAATGAACATCTTACATTACTTAAACATCTTAAATTAAAACAATTTTATGATATTAAATGTGATGAATTAATTGATATATGTGAATTAACAATAAAAGAATCAGCAACAAATGGTAAACGTTCATTAATGTTTTTACTAGCTGATTTTATAATTGATATATTAAATCAAAATGCAAAATTAATTGATGATTATTCTCAAACAAAACGAATAAGTCTTAAACAATATTTAAATATAACACAATGGATACCCGTTATGCTTGAAAGACCAACTACATACCCATCAACATTAACATGGCAAGGTAAATCACTTAGCTTCTTCTATTTATTGTATTTTGAAAACAAAATAACAATCTTTGTCTAATGGAAGAATTAAACTTTTATAGTTTAAATCAACAAAAACAAAGTGCAATTTAATACTTGAGTTATTGATAATCATTTCTTTGATTTCGTTGAAAGTAGTCACTCATTTACAGTAAATAAAAAAGGGGCGACATACAATGGCTTCTTAGCATTACTACATATTCGATTTAGTCGTTGTGATTCTCTCTTTTATATCGTTACGATTTGATAAAACGCAGAACTATTGATATTTCATTCGTTAGATCAGTGGCGGATTTAGGGGGGGCGATCGCCCTCCCTTCAAAAATAGGTTCAGATAGTGGCGGCGCCAAGGGTGGGCTGGGGTAGGCTCAGCGCACCCTGAAATGTTTTTTAGATCTAAAAAAACCAATGATACTCTATCTGAGCCCACCCTATTTGAAATTTACTAGGCCTGAGCCCACCCTAGTCAAGAATCCTCACACCGCCGCTAGGTTCAGACTACTTTGATTGGACTTAAAAAGAGGTTTTAGCTAAAATCCTAGATCCGCCACTGCGTTCGATTGAAAAAAATCTACACATTAGAAAAACTTTAGTTCAACTATTATAAATCACATTCAGTCTTATATTTTATGTGAATAAATTTTACTAATGAAGGAATTTTATCGAGTAATTGTTTTTTTTTGTATGATATATAACATCATCATCACGTTTTAATTTCTATGGACACACTTTCAAAGTGCTCATTTAAAGCAATTACCTTGAATCATATAGAAAAATTTTACCTTTTCTTTCGAATATCATAAAGACATTATTCAGCATTTTGTTTTATTAATTGCTTCAATTTTTGTAAAATTATTCTGACCTTTAATCGTCATTTGACAGAAATTATTTTTAAATTATCTTTCTAAAAAAAAAATATTCAAGGAAACCTATATCATGTTATTGTAGAACTAAAAAAAAGGACGAATTTTTTCTCTAATAGTTCAAGGTAGAATGATATCGTTTTTTCTTCTTCTTCTCGAGATGTTCAGTTGAGAAATAAATTCGTGACATTGAGTTGTTCAACTAATTTCTACCTGTTGATATAGAATTATGAGTTTGAATCGAATTTCTTAATACTTATATTTTATAATTTTAGGTTCTATTGATTCACGTCGTCCTTTTGTCACACCACGTGAAGTGTGTGATAAATCCAATGCATTTCTTGTTGGTGCAACCGCACTTGTTTCATCTCTAGATTTACCTGAATCATTTCTTTCTTCTTCACGTTCTTTAACAATTTCTTCATCATCCAATCGTTTATTACTTGATATGCGTGAAATCAAACTTGATTTATTAATCAAACAACTAAAATGTATTGTTCTCTGTTACTTAAAATGTTCATCACACGAACAAAAAAGTGAAACATTTGATTATTTAAATTTATGTAAACGTATCTATGATGCATTATCACATATAAATAATCCAAGTGATATATTAAAAGAAATGCGTATATGTGATTTAATTGATTGGATATGGAATGGTACAAATGGTTTTTCATCATCAAATCAAATATATTTAATTGATAAAACACATCCATTAGCATCCTATGTACAAATTCTTCCATATGAATTATATAATTATCGAAAATTTTTTGAATCAATGGGTGTTAAATATCAACCGGATTCAGCTAAAATCGAAGATATAATACGTAATCAACAAATTTATGATGAAAATTTATTTAAATGGATTAAAGATACATATACAACCGATCGACGTTTATTACAAATTGTTAATGATATGGAAGTTAAAACAACAAAACAAGTCCCACCAACAAAAAATATTTTAGACGAACAAACAAGAATAACATTTTCAAGTACATTAGATTTGTCTGAAGAAAAAATCTATCTTTATCTTCCAGGTAAAAAATTTCTAAACTAAATATTTTTGTTCTATTTTATATTTATAGATATATTTAATAAACAAAATAATGTGAAAGAAACTGTTGTTCAAGCATTAACAACAATATCAAAAGAAAAAAAATGTCAGTTATTAACTGAAGAAGATTATTTTATACGTAAAATGTCTGGTGTTGAATATCAAAAAAATCTTTATGATCATTATCGGGCATATAATGATTTACTTTTACCTAATTTAAATGTTTTACCTAAAAATGTGAAAGATACATTAGTATTATTTGCATTAGATCATGCCGATGCATTAATGTTGAATATATTAAAACAACATTGTTGTATACCATGTACACCAAATGGAAGAATATTAAATAAACCATCAAAATTAATACATCCATATTGTCGTTTAGCATCTCTCTATTCAGATATTGATTCATTATTTCCATATGGTGGACAAGATTCATATTTACGAGAAGATCGATTAAATGTTTTAAAATTACTTGGTAAGAATTTATTAGAAAAAACAAAATTTTTCCTTGAGAATAGAGAAGTCGTTTGACATTGTTATTGTTGATATGTATATATATATTCAATTAACAGATGTTGTCATATTTTTTTCTAAAGAATAATCCTTGAGGTTTTGTTTTAATTAATACCTATCGGTTAAATTCAGCAAAACATCTGACTATAATCTATGATTTGACATATTTATAACCTATGGTTTTGCATGATAAATAATCATTATATATAGTTCATGGTAGAATATGATTTGATTTAATGACACAACTATTATCGTTGATAAATTATTTTCAGAGATTAATATAAAAATACTGTCACTATATGCGTAGAATGTTGTCATATAAATCTTTTGAATAGTTACTATTATCATTGTTCAATAATACATTAGAGAATTAACTGAAGACATATGACTGAACAATGAAATTTATAATGTAAATATCATATTTTTCAATACAGTGGGGGTGATGGGAGCGGTCACCTTTCCCTCCCTTCAAAGATTTTTTACAGCAAAATGAAATATCTTCAACTGACAGATATAGTTTATATATGAAAATAATCTATTATTTATTCTAGGCATGAAATGTGATGATAATCTTGTAACATGGCCTGAACTTGTTGAACGTTGTGAATCTATTCAACGTATGCGTGATTATGATTTAGCACATGAACGTTCATTAGCACTTCTTCAAATTCTTAATGATATGTTATCAATATCATCTTCAAATACAACACGAACATTTGATGAAAATGATGATTCAACAGATCGTCGTTCACGTCAATCAACATCAATATCACGTGATAAACCACCAAATACTCAATCATCAATTACTAATACACATGAAGCACTTCAGGATAAAGAAGCACGTACACGTGCATCAGTACAATTACGTGAATTACCATTCATACCAATAAAACCACGACCAAATGAATTAAATGGTATTAGTTTAACTTGGATGGGTGATAAATATATCGGAAGATTATTTAAACCAAAAGATATTTTATCTCAACAATATGAACAATTAGTTTGTTGTTCATGGCCAATAGCACAACAATCAAAAAATGCTCAAGAACAACCAACTATAACAAAACAAGTTGAACATTTTCTTGGACTTGATGATACAACGAAAATTGAATTACGTGATGTACTTAAACAACTTGATGAACTTGCTAAATTAACTGTTATCAATGGTCCAAGTTCAACTATATATAATCATCAAATAACATCAAAATATATTCTTGGTAAGATCTTTATTAACATTAGAAGAAAAAAAAGAATAGTATTAGCAAATAGTCGAAATACGATATGAGTGAGATTTGCTTTCGAATAAAATCATGACATTTCTTTCTGCTAAGGGAAATATTCTCACGGATTTCAAGCATTGACTTTATTCCAATAAGACTATCTGTTGTATCAAATTTCTTATTTGTAATACAGCTTTCCTATATAACTTAAAATAGAGAATTCCAGTGTGTAATTTCGTCATTAGTGAATTTATCACGATTCTCAGATGACTAATGGATCTAATTATTTATAAAATTTCTGGTAAAAAACATTTTATTTCGAGCGTTTTGAACATGTCTAAATCTGACCAAAAAGTTCATTACAATCGTGATAATTCTTTCCTAATATGGCATTTGTTAAACTGAAAATAATTTTAGCCCAAAACTAAGAAAAAGAAAACTCGTTTAAATACATTAATTAGTATATATATCGAAAAGAACATGTTTGTTGAAAACATAAAGTTTCAAGTATAAAACGTTAAAATGAACAAGATTCTACATGAGTTTAATTGAAACGTATATACTTGTATAACCGAATATGATTTTTCTTTCTAGACATGAGCTATTCAATATATGATTATATTCAATCATTCTGTTTTCCTCATATAAAAACCAGTGAAAATTTATTTGAATATCGTTCATCATCGATGACATCGGCTCAATTAGAACAATGTATACGTGATATACGTGAATTTTTCTCACAACGTCGTCTTATTTATATGAATGATTCATCATCAACCGATACCTATTTATTTCTATCATTATCACAATTATTATGGCAAGCACCCACACGTACATCAATATCAAATAATTTAAAACCATATTATTATCCAATATCATTATCATTACATAAACAATATAAGAATTTTTTTCTTGATTTATTACAAGTTAAAATGCAAATTGATGGTAAAGATCTTTTAAATATAATTGAACAAATTAAAAAAAAATATGGTACAAAACCAATAGATAAAGATGATTTAACATTATTACAAAATATTTATACATTATTAATTGAACAATATTCAAATATTTTTAATACAAATACAATATTACATTTACCCAATGTTGATTGTGTTCTTCATCCTGGTTCAACATTATTTTTTTATCCATTTGAAAGAGAACAAATGTGTAAGTTTTCAATGTGATCGATTTAATTAGTCAATATACTTCCTTTTTTTTTCTTGCGCCCATGTATATATATATGTATATATGTACTACATATGATAGGCGAGTTAGGTCATCCATGACTTCACATATTCTCGATCCTTCCCATATATGATGTAAAATCATTGATCTATTCAATTAAATATAAGCATATACATACATACATCATCATTTCTATATGTACCTTTCACAAACACTTGACTAAATATACAATACATTTAAATAAATGCGACAGTAGTTTCCATTATTATTGATATAACCTTGTCGTCGTCAGCATCATTGTCGTCTTTCTTTTGTTGTATTTCAAAGAACGACGTACAGTACGTTTCTCTCTCTCTCTTCTGTCACTCATCTTATCGCGCTTCCATCTATTGACACAATTGTTGGTTGTTGTGGTTGCATTTCTAACCGTACAGACTGTAAAAGCATTATTATTACAAGCGTCGATACGATCGATAGTCGTAGAATGTCGACGACACCATTAAAACGCAGTAACCATACAATCGTCTTCAAATTTCCATCGACAGTTAATTGTAAATAAACTAAAAAAACATGATATATTATTTTTATTGAGTATACATACATATATATATCTACTATATGTCAATAAATATTTTAGTGTCAAATCCATCATCATCATCATCACAAGATGAACATTATGTACATCCATCTGTTGATCGACGTGTTTGTCTTAAAGCTGGTGTTAAAGTACGTAAATTACCCACTGTAACAGCAACAGCAACAGTATCATCAACTCCACCCATACCATTAATTGAATCACCAACTGTTTCAACAAATCTTCCAAGCAATTCAACATCACGTTTATTTCCAAAAATATTTGGTAATAAAAAATTAGAATCAATCTTAGCACGTCTTGATGATCCACATATAAATCCACAATTAGTTGAAAATATGGATGAATTAAATCCAAATATTGTCTTAGAATTTTTACTTGAATCAAATAAACATACTCAAATAACAAACAATCTATCCGATGATGATATTGTAATTATATTAAAATATTTTAATGATTTTCTTATACATGGTTATCAAGGTAATTTTCAAAAATTGCGTGAATTAAAAATTTATAAACCACTCTGGGGAATTTTATCTAATGATGATAAACAACAACAACAAATACCTATACAACAATGTTGTTCATTAGAAAATTTTTCACATGTTTATATCTTAAATGAAGAATGGTCAAATATTATACGTCGTTCATTTAAACGAAATTTTTTTAGTGAACAATTTCATGAGAAGAAAACCGTATTTTTAATGCAAAAAAAAATTGAACCATTAAATAAAATCTTTTGTCATATACGTTTTAATATTTTAAGTGATTTGGAAATCTTTTTACAATTATGTTTACCATATTTTCGAAAATTAGATGTTAAATCACAAGCAAATCTATTAAAATATTTTATTGAAGAAATCGAAGAAAAATTATTTCCACATGATAAAGAACAATGTAAAAAACAATTACATGATCTTTTAGAAATATTTACACAAACATCAAATAATCAAAATGATTGTTTACAAAAAACACCAGCAGGAATTGCGAGATCATCGGTAAAAGAAAAACAACAATTTGAAATTTTCATCAATTAGTTTTGTTTTTGTTTATTTAGCGTGATCCACCTGAAATTTGTCCAATACATGAATTATATGATCCAAATATAAAAAATATTCGATCGATTCTAGGTGTTCATCATTTCCCTGATGAACAATTTCATACACCAACATTATTAAAATTTCTTAAAGAATGTGGCCTTCGATCGTATATATCAACAGATAAATGTAAACAAATTATGGAATCAATACAACTTAATGTTAAACAAGAAGGTTGGACAAATGAACAACGTAAACGTTCAAAATATTTATATGAACATTTATTAACAAATTGGACACGTTATGATAATTCAATATTAGATTATAAATTTCTTGAACCCTATCAAATGCGTTCAGATAATGATGATTTATTACAATTACATGAACAATATACCAATAGTTCAGATACAAATTCAACAGATTATTTTCGTTTTACATGTATTAAATTAAGTGATGGAGAATTAATGAAAGATGCAAAATTATGTTGGACATCATCCTATTTATTACCGGAATTTATACGTCTTGAACATTATAATGATATCAATGATCAAAAAGAATCTATTGAACAAAATGCTTTAGAATTTTTTAAATTAAATAAAAAACCATCATATGCATTAGTACAAAAAAATCTATCGAATTTAGCAAAAAAATTTTCATTAAAAAATCAACAACAACTATTCAAGTTTGTTTAAATAATAATAATAATAATAATAACTATTTATTATTTTTTTTCTATTTTAGTGATTTTAAATCTCCTTCGGTAACAATAAGTCAACATATTGTTGATGATATATTAATACCAGTATTAAAATCGATTTATAATTATTTTCAATATGAAATTAAAATCGAACGTCGTGTTGAAATCTATAAAGAATTAGAAGATCGTGAATGTATTTATTCTCGTACACGTCGACAATTTTTACCAGCAAAATATTTCTGTTTAAATTTACCAATCACGGATGAAATACCACCATTTATATTCTCATTAGATACTGAATTTCATGAATATAAAGAATTTTTTCTACAAATTGGTACACAACCTGAACCACATCCAATGTTATATGGTGATATATTACGGAAATTATCAAAAGTTTGTGAACAAGATTATTTAAATTCAAATGAATTATGTAAATCATTGAAAGCTATGGAATGTTTCTTTAAATATTTAGCAACAAGTACAACAATTACTCCACAAACTAAATTACCTGGTAAGAATACATTAACTAGTCATAAGTGTTTTATCTCGGTTCCTTTTTTTGAGTGGGCGAAATGAAAATTCCGATTGAGAACCACCTATCAGTGTGTGGGTGGGTGTGGGTGTAGATATAGGTGTGCCTCTGCCTTAAATCCACACCCACACCTACCCGCCGCTGGTTCCGATCCCTATTCCGTCGGACCCTACCGCCCATCCGCTAGATAAAGCACTGGTCTTACATAGAATTTATGGGATTAAAAATCAATTTTTCTAACTTTAACAAATAATCTGATGTTTATCTCATTTATTCTTAGGTCTCTATCTTGTATCGAATGATTTTAAATTAATAAAATCTAATGATATTGTCATTATGGATGATAAAACCAAACTTGATTATATGACAAAATTAAATCAAGATAAATTTATGTTTAATCCTAATGAACGTGTACTTAAACTTGATCCTAATCCTCCATCTTCAAATTCGAAACCAAATAATACGGCAACAAATTTAAAAGATATTATTGATAAAATATTTGTTAGTCAACGTCCAGTATTATTTAGTCAGAAATATGAAGAATCATTTTCAATAACAATTCCAGAAGATGAAGAATCACATCGTCAACGATTTTTATTTAATCTTGAAAGAAAATATAATCAATTATTATCATCACGTCATTTACATCGTTGTATGGCACGTGTTATTGCTAATCATGTTGCACGACAACAAAATCCAAAGATAATATCTCTTGATGATGTTGAAAATTTAATTCGTCAACGTTTAACATTTGTTAAAGTCACATGTGTTGAATATCTTGAAACAAATTTAATTTATAAAAAAACTCAACAAAAAATTGATACATCAGTTGATGAAAAAGCTGTTTATCTTGTTGTTGAAGGAGAAGAAAATGTTATTTTATATATTAGCATGAAACATACAGAACAACCATATTTTACATTATGTTTAGCACGTGCATTAAGTCCATGTTTAGGTTTATCAGAATTACAATTAGATAATTCTGTTATGGCTGCTCTTTTAGCAACAACTATTGGACAAATGGCTAAATTATTAAATTTAGTTAATGTTGCAACAGAAGAAAATATTTTATCTATACTTAAATTACAATATATACCATCACCAGGTAATGTTTATGGTGATGATATTGAACAATTACAACAATTTAATATTGAACAACATCAAATTTTACCAGGAGATTTATGTGTTTATCGTGTGAATGATTTATATATATATTGTGAAGTTGAAAAAATTATTAAAGAATCATTAAATGACAATGATAATAATAATACGAAAGATGAATGGTCATATAAAAAATCTGATTCATCATTATCATATGTATTTATATGTAAAATAAATGATGCTAATGAAACACAAAAAATCGATGCACCAAATTTTTATGTACTTGAACATTGGTCAAGAATATTCGATGCTGTACATACGAAACCAGTTGACGAAAGAGAATCATTTAAATCATCATCAACAACTACTCAGGGTAAGAAAATTTAAGACAAAAAAAACTAAATTAATGAAATCAGAGACCGAATGATTATTTTGTATATGAGTGAATGGCAACTACTTTGAGTATGATGTAGATTTGATAAGTAAGCGTCAATTGCTATTTTTACATGATTGGTTCGATGTGTACATTGATTACACATCATAGATCGGGAATGTAGATGACCTATTTTGTATGAAAGTACATTTATAATATTTCTTCAATTTAATACGATGTAGAATCTAAACAAAAAAAAATCATTGTAGAGGAAAACGACATGACATATTAAATGAAAGATTATATAAGCAAGTATGTCACGCTCCACAAAAAATGATAGATATGTTACCCTTCTCATGACTCTGTTAAACTCAGCGGTAGTACGGAAATATTAAAATGATAAATTTGCCATTCACTCATATACCTATATGTATACATATTGCTCTAACATCTCTATCCTTTTGCTTGTCAAAGCTGCTTCTTACATGTGTGATCATCAAAAAATGTGATTCAATTGATAAATTAACATGCTTTGCACAATATCCTATTTCTATCAATGAATAGAATAGTTTCACATACACACATTGTTGAAATGAACGCATTGTATATTCCCATCATCTAAAATGAAAAATCTTTCTGATACTACATTCGGTCTCTTTCTATAACCTAAATTTAACTATTGAATCACTGTGCGTGTGTCGTCTATAGGCAAAAATGGTGATAAAGATAAATTCAACGATGAAAAAACTTCTTCCTCTTCGAAACGTTCAGGAAAATCGAATAATACTGGTGATACTACAAATGATACGAATAAATCTACGAATGGTTCAGATAATTTTAAACCTTACGGTCAAACATCAGCTGATAGTGATTCATCGGGTACTGCAACATCCGAATCTCAATCCGAATCCGAATCAACTCAAGCCAACGAACAAGATATGATTGATAAAACTGAACTTGAATTAACTAAAACAGAAATCTATAATGCTGTTCGACAAGCATATCAATTAACTGGACAAGATCGTAAAAAAACAGTTAAAAAATTATTATTAAAATGGCATCCAGATAAAAATCCCGGTCGTGAACGTTTTGCTGCTGAAGTATTTAAACATTTACGTAAACAAATTGATCATTTCGAAAATGATCCATTAACATCATTTTTTAATACATTCAATAATTTTCATCATACACCATTTTCAACATCGGATCCAAGATTTAGTTGGAATAAATATTCCAATACAACAAAAAGTGATCCGCATCAAAGTTCATCATCAACAGCAACAGGTGATGAACGTTTTGGTAGTTTTGATAATTTAAATAAAGATACAAATGATGATACAAAACGTAGTTATCAAGATATACCTAAAGATCCTACCGATACGACGAATGAAACAAATGGAAATACAAATAAAAGTCGTTTTAGTCCACATCGTTCATCATCATTTCGTACAGCTCGTGAAGAATGGCAATATCGTCGTCAACATGGTTTTCAACGACGTCATGGATTTTTTAGTCCAACAGAAGAAAATACAACCAATGGTACAAGTACGACAACGAATGGAACAAATACTCAAACATCATCATCAACTGGAGGAAGTAAGTTTATTACTTTTCATTTATTTATTTTTGCATGTAGTCCACACACGCACAGAACGATAATTTTTATTTGTTTTTTTTTCTTTTCTTTCGTTCATATTAGTTTCTGATCCTATTTTTGGTGAGTGCTCTTTGCTTTGTTTTTTTTGGGTACATTTGTGGGACTATTCATTGTAGAATGCTTTTAATGATTTGATAATAATCATTGATAGAAATTTTAAATTAAAAATATATTTTACGATAACGCGTTTTTTTTTTCGTTTATTTTTATAGAAGAAAGTCCAAATGCACGTCGTAAACGTAATTATCAACAATCAGAAGCTGATCGATGGCTTAAACAAGCTCAACATGATTTAGAAAGTTCATATAGTGATATGCATTCATCTACTGGTCAAGTTGCATATGACTGGGCTTGCTATAAATGTTATCGAGTAAGTTGATGCTAAATGAAAGAAAAAAGAATGAGTGATAGTATGCATAAAGTCAAAGGGTATGATAATAACAATCGAGAATTTGTATATATGAAAGAATAGAAGATATTATAATAATCAAATAAATCAATTTTCATTTTAGGCGGCTGAAAAAGCCTTAAAAGCTTATCATTATTATAAAGATACAGGCAAAAATATGACAGCTGATATTCCTGGTCTATTAATTGGTGTTGATAATGATGTACGTGAAATAGGTTATAAATTATACAAATGGATCGGTGATCCAAATCGAATGCAATATCCAAATGCAGCACGATTTGCTAAAATTCCAGCTGAAGTATTCACTGTTTGTAAGTTTAATTTTATTCTTAAGAAATTTTCGAAAAATAAACATCTTTTTCTTCTATTAGCACAAGCTGAACAAGCTATTGAATATACAAAAGAATTATTGAAGAAAATCGAAGATATTATGTATCCGTGAATATTGCTCGATCTTCCGTTTGTTTTTCTTCCTCATCTCTAGTCAAAACATACTTTTTTTTCTCTTTTCCTTTTTTTTACAGTATATGCTTGCATTCATTTTGTTGTGACGTGTTTTTTTTTCTCTTCATCTTCTTCTTCTTCAGTTTCTTCTGCTTCTTCTTTTCATTTTTTTTTGTTTGCTATTCAACACACAAATTACAAAGAGATGGTTTAATCATCTCTGTCTATCTATCTATCTATCTATCTCATATCTCAATTTGAGCCTTTTTGTTCTCTTCATTATTTGTTATACATTATTTTTTTTTATGCATATATATATATATCTAAGCTTAGAATTAGCAACATGTTTGTGTGTGTTTTACAAACAAGAAAAATTCTAAAAGAGATGAGGGGGAAATAATGTACAGAAGTTTTATGCTTTGTTCGTTTTTTTTTCTTGTCATTCTATTACTTTATTATTACTTTCTAGTTAACGTTTACTAGTGATATAAAAACGATTTCATCAATTCTGGAGATGAGCTGAGAGAGGATTGATTTTTTTTTCTTCTTCTTTTTTTTCTCATTTTTTTTTGTTCGCAAATGTGTTCGTGGTGATGAAGATAAAGTTGGAAATAAAAGATAGGAAATCATTAAAATATGATTTAAATCTAAAGATTTTAGTTACGTATACAAGATAATGAATATTTGCTCTTGATAGATATCTATCTAAGATTCATTTGTAAGTTATTTAGTAAAGTAAAGTAAAAAAAAGAAAAAAAAACGAGAGATATGGTATCAACTAACAATCCTTGGCATTTACTTCGTGAACAATTAATGCAAATAGAAGATATTATGGGTCCATCAGCACCCTATGAAAAATCTATGAGAAATATTCTCAATGATAATCAATGGATTGAATTCGATATTGATATATTAATATCTGAAAAGGTTAATAATAAATCAGGTTCAATTATTTCGGTTAATAAATTTAATCAATCAATTGTAATAACAAATATTTTAAATAATGATGAATCACTTCATCTATTTGATATTATTCTTTCATTCAATGAAATGAATTTTAATGATATGCCAAAAGATACAGCACAATGTATTATTAATGCACATCAAGGTAAAATTGTTAAACTACGTATTCGTCGTTTACTACCATTGATGATTGAAAAAATTGAATTGAATTTATATAAAAATAATCGAAGAAATTCACATGAACTTGGTTTTACAATTGATGGTGGACTTGGAAAAAATAAAGAACATGATTCAGGTTTATTTATTATTGGTATCAAACCAAGAGGTCGTGCAGCAACGAATGGTTGTTTACGAATTGGTGATCGTTTATTACAAATAAGCAATACATATATTACTATTAATTTACAATGTATTCATTTAGATGATGCATTAAAATTAATTAAACGTATGAGAAAAGAATCAACATCAATTACACTTGTAATTGCTCATCCAACATAAGCATTAAAAATTTTAACGAAAAGAAAAATTCTTGATTTTGTTTTGTTCATCTTGATTAATAAATAGAATTGTTAGATTATAGAAAAAGTTATTACTAATGAAAAATAACGATCACGTGTAAGAAGAAAAAAAAAGAAGAACGAAAGAATCTGTATATGATTTATAGCTATATAAAGTTATTTGTTGATGAATCATCATCGTTTAGATAAATCCGATAAGCTTCAAATAAATATTTATTAATATACAAAATTCTTTCTTTTCTCTCTTTCATGTTGAATCTTTTCTTATATTAATATATAATCGAACGATATGAAACAACAGATAGGGACTTATTTTCATATTCTTGATCGTAATAATCTTTCGGATGGTACACATATATTACATATTAAAGAATTACCACCACCTTATTCATCATTAGAAACACAACAATCGATTGTCGATGATTGGAAAGAGAAATTTATTGAAATTCAACCATTATATGGTCATTTAAATAAATATGGTTTTGTTATTAGTGGTGGTAGTGATACTGAAAATGGTTCAGCAATTGTTATAACACATATTGATTATTGTTCGGATTTATCATTAGATAATGGACGAACTCATCTTCAACTTTTTGATCGTATACTTTCAATTAATAATACTGATTTAACTCGAGTAACTCATGATGATGCTGTTCAAACATTTTCTTTATTTCAAGGTCAACCTATTGTATTACATATTCGTCGTTTAAATCCTGTAAATATCGAACATATTGATATAATATTACCATTTGATATTTCAAATCAATCTCTTGGCATTACAATTACAGGAGGAATTGATAATAATATTGAAGATCCTGGTTTATTTATTACTCAAATTGATCCTAATGGTTTATTAGCATCGATAACAAAGAATAAACAACTTCAAATTGGTGATCGTCTTTTAGAAATTAAAACGAATTATACAAGCGCTAATTTACAATGGGTAACACATTCAATGGGTGTGCAATTAATTCGACGTATATGTCAAGATAATAAACGTGTTACACTTGTTGTAGCTCATCGAACTACGAATTTTTAAAACATTTACTTTTTTTGTTATATATGTATTTCAATAATTATATCTAAGAAGACTACAGAGTCAGCTTTTTCATTGTGAACATGTATGTCTTTTAAATATATGATTATAAACCACAATGATTTCCATAGCATAATTTCAAGATATTTATGTCTTTATATTTCAAAGAAAAAAGAGAAAATATCATAAATGACAAACCTCAAAGGGTGAAAACACGATAGTCGATATTCTGATCCATTTGACTGAATCAATCCTGTTTGAATTGAAGAAACTAATATTATTGGGAGATTATATTAACCCTGCACAACGCATATCTAGAAGTGTAAAAATGGAGTCATAAGTGCTCTGGGGTTCGTTAGGATCCCAAGTGGTAGCATGAGGGTTAAAATTCAAGTGGCACATTCATTCGTTCATTTAATGAAGATCATTCGATGGATGCACATCGATTTCTAGAGCATTATGAATTAAGTTCTAAGTCAATTATGAGTAACTATTTGTTAATAATGGATTTCAATTAACTCTAAAATGACATAATATTATAAGAAACTTTAGGAAAAATATTGTTTTTGAGAATTTCGTTTAATAGCGCAATGGTTGTTAACCAGTTCGATATATTATTTTGTTTTATTTTATTTCAATAATATCCACGACAAAACAAAAAATCAAGTACAAAAGATTATGTATTTTTTTTGTTTAACAAATTTTTAATAAATGTTTCATGTTGAAGATGATTTACATAAATCGTAAAAAATCGATGCTTCCATTTTTTTGAGAAAAAAATCAGGTTGATTTTCAGCGTAACGCATAAGGAAGAACAGAGGAACTTTGACTATGATTGCCTGGATCTGAAATGATTTATATTCGCCGAAAGGGTTATCGTCGAATTCCACACAATAATTAGCAAAAATGTAAAGAAGAAAATATGGAATTGTTGAAGCCTCGATTAACCACTTGTGAAAATTCGTTGATGTTATATATTCATCGTTATTCATCAATTCGAACCATTTATAAAAAAAAGCAAATAAGGTATAAACGAATGTTAATATTATTTCTTCGTTCAATAAAATAATTCCAAGTGCATCTCTTTCCTCTTGTTCATATAATCGCAATTGAATAGTTTCACCGATAAGACGATAATAATTGCAAAAACGGGGAGACAACAAAAGCAACATTAAACAAATAAATAATAAACAAGAATAGATGCAGAAGAAAATAAATTCAACGAACAATACAACTACTAAATGAATAATATATGAGTAATGTTGTATGTAAATAATACATGAAAGTTGTTGATCTTCGATTGACGATAATAGAAAGGTTTTGTTTGTTAACAGCATTGATCAAATTTATTAACAGAATAATTCGATTTATATAAGGTATAGAAGATGCGCAATCCCTTCTTTTTTAATCTTCAATGTCGTCTGACAGAATATATCGTTTTATATATGATAAACATGTTTATCGTCCGTCAGTTATGTTCAATGTTGTTTTCTCTCCGTCTATCAGATAATAGCCTGGAAGCAGTCATCATATAGGAAATAATAAGTCAATATATTCGTTCAATAGTTTTGATAATACAACAGAACGAAGATGTCTCTAAAAATGATATCAGTTTGTTTTTCCTTCACTTCTCAAAAACGTTGTTGGATCTTTTTCTACTTCTTATTTCAATGAAAACTCATCGAAAGTCACCTTCTCTACTAACATATGTATTAGACTTAATCAAGATTAAATTATATACTTATTAGAATATCTTCAAATAAATTTATTTCAATGAAAATATCAAGTGTACAAATTCTCGAATTAGGTACTAAAATAAGAATAGATCAAATTTGACTCGGTAAAAGTCCTTCATAAGCTTTATATGTTGCAATAGCGAGTCCAGTAAATATCAAAAACGTACTAATGTATTGTAATATTATAAGATATCCACAATAATAAAGAAGTTGACAAATTTCTATATCATCACTTAATCGATTAAACATTTATAATTGTATACCCATGTTAACCATTCCGGCTGTCGGAAACGGCCTGAAACGACTACAAAACCGGCGTTTTACTGTCTTATTTTTAGTCCTATTTCACCGTAATCCGTCAACCCGGAATACGGGCCGTTTTCCGCCGTGTTTTACCGGTTAAGGCCGTTTACGGCGCTGTTGTCTTTGCCCTGGGAAATAAATAAAAAACATCCATCTGATCCTAGTATTAAAGAAATGTGAACGATTTAAAAGTTGATTGTATAATTCCTACAAATAAAAATATATTCAATTGCCTGCTATCTTGCATAAAAAATTTTCTACATACCATCATGAAGAAAATTATGGATAAAATGACTACATATGTATAATTCTCGTCATTTTATCGTTTGTTCGATTTGAAAAAAAGAGAGGCGACAAAAGAACGTTGTTTTGTTGACATCGAGAAAAGAAGGGTGTGGGCATCTATCTTCTCTTAACCCACACCGACCCACATAATTTTTGACGAGATTCTGTTGGTATTAGTTGAGGTGACTTGCTTGTTTGTTGTTGATGCTATTGTTTATAATTCTGCTTCATCAAGTATAATTTCTTTCGTTGACTCTAATTTATTGAAATATGTAGCTGCTGTTTCTGCCATTAATTCAGTTAAATCGAGTATACTTGATTTACTATACCTTAAAACACAAAAAAAACAATATACATATTTTTTTCTTTTCGCTTTTGCTATCTCTTTCTCTTCTCTCTTTTCTTTTTATATATTAAATAAACAGTTTTTCTATAAATTTTTTTCTCTTCTCTCTTCTCTTCTTGTATACTAAAGATACAGTTTTTCTATGTCATTCTTCTTCATTCTTAGATATATCTAACAGTTAAAAGTCTATTACTACTCTTTAACATTAATGAAGGGTTAATTGACTAATTTTTTCCATGTAATAAATGTAAAAGAAAGTTTTTTATTTTAAAATAGGTTTTACGCCTTCTTTCGTTTTTTAAACGGAAGTCTATTGAAATTTCGTTGTAACAATAGTTTTCATCACTAGTTGAAACCAAATATGCAATCTATATAAACCTGAACGGCCGACGATCAGGTTGAACAAATTGCATGGCACTAAGGAATGGGATGCCCTATTCACGTATGTTGAACCACAAGTAGCAACAATCCCATTAACAACAGCTAAAACCATAGCATGTGAATCAACTTGATAAAATGATGCTAGATGCTGTATACAGCTGACCAATTTTTCAGAAAACCATCTTGAGGGTGGGCGTGGGTATCGGTGTCAGTTACCCATCTATAGTCACACCCACGCCTACACCCACCCACCTACACCCACACCCACCCTACTTTCAACTACCTATTCGATGGTCGTTCTCTTTCTTGCTCAACACAGAGAAACTCTACCTTGTTCAAATACAATAATTATATATCGTGAAGGTCTTTTTTTTACAACATATGACTATTCATATGTGTTGTTTACCTTGCCGATGGGTGTTAACATCCATTTATCTTTGAACAAGATCAGAGTTTCTCTGTACGTACGCGCATTTAAAACAATTCCTTTCTTGTTTAAAAAGTTTATTTTTTCTCTTTCATAAAATAAAATTCATAGAAATACTATTTATTATTTGTTTTTTACACGTTCGAGGTTTTTTCTATATGATTGAAAATGAGGATGATTTGGAGGTAATGATTGTTGTGCAATTTGTACAGCATGTTCATAAAATGTACGAGCTTTAGAGTAATTATCCATGCTTATATACATCGAACCAATATTGTTGTAAGACTTAGCCAAATCAGGATGATTGGGAGGAAGTGATTGTTGTTTGATTTCAAGAGCTTTTTCATGAGATGAAAGTGCTTTCGGGTAATTACCCATATTGTCATGCACTAAACCAATGTTGTTGTAGGACATAGCCAAACTAGGATGATTGGAAGGAAGTGATTGTTGCCAAATTTCAAGGGCTTTTTCATGAGATGAAAGTGCTTTTGGATAATTACCCATGCTATCATGCACTAAACCAATATTGTTGTAGGACTTAGCCAACTCAGGATCATTAGGAGAAAGAGCTTTTTGTTTGATAACAAGTGACTTTTTATAGAATGTAAGTGCATCCTGATATTTTCCTTGAGCATCTTTAATACAACCAAGTCGATGGTAAATAAGTGCTCTATCTTTATCATCCTTTGTTTGATCAAGTAAAACTTGATAAATATCTTCAGCTTTGCCAGATTGACCCATTTTATATAGTACCGAACCCAATCTATACCATCCTTCTTCATCTGGAAAACTTTCTTGTCGAATATAATCAGTAAGTCTGCTTAGTTCTGGATCATTGTCAGCAGTTAATACTAAATTACCTTCATATAAGCGATTATTTCCACCCATCTGTTTAATATCCTGGATACGGAACACGCTATGCATCGAAAATAAGACTTCCTCTTCCTTTTGGAATTTACTAATACCGGCAATGGACGCAAATGGTGTTGTTAATTGAGCAGGATTAACTTTCATGATAAAAAGAACACCGACCTGATCTGGATTTCTTGCAGCATATTGAGCAAAACTTAGTGAAACTTTGCGAACCGTACTAGTCGATAAGAAATTGTTGAATGAAATAAGACCGCCTTTGGTTTTCATCATTTGTTCGAAATCATCTGTAGAAAAACCTTGGCCACGATAAACGGTGAAAGTGTTAGCAGCAGTTGTACCACCATATTGTTCCTTGTGTAGTTGTTCAATTTGTCGATGTAAATCACCAATGAAGAAACCCATATGTGTAATGATATCACCATCCATCAATCGTAATGCACGATTGAGCATGGGGTACAAGAACATTTGACAGCTATACCAATAAATTGGTGTTTTCTTGCGGTATTGGCTTTCTAATCGTTTAATATTGACCATTTCTTCTTCATTGTCGGCAAAAGCATCACGACAGTAATTAAGATAATCTTGAGTGTGCTTCTGGTTGAATGTGATGGTGAGTAATATTTCTTTAAGGATTTGAGTGTACATAAAAGAAGGATCTAATTGATCCAGCTTTTTATTTGTTCCCACAAAACTCATGGAAATGGCATTCTGCTCACATTGATGAGCAGCGTCCTTGAGCGCTTCACAGATAGGTGTAATATCTGTGAAGACACCCTTTATTTTGGGCCAATCTTTAGCCCATTGTTCATGATGTTTTTTATTACCACAAAAAATAAATATTGAATCCACTTGAGGCATACTGTGCATACGAGACACAATATTTTGTCCAAGTGATCCAGATATAATCATACACATCTTTTTGTCGACAACTGTTTGAATGAATTCAAGGCATTGATCGCTATCTATAAATGTATTAATATCATTCACAATACATCGCAGTTTTGTGATTGTATTTTGACAATCATCATTTGTATCGGCAATGTTACTATCTAACCAGATTAGAAGAACATTTTGCATTCGCTGAATATTGACACGTCGACGATGTTCTGCACCTTTTGGAACTGTCGATGCATTTGGTTTTGATTGTCCCTTGCCCATTGTTTGCTATGTAAATGATTTGAATTGAAATTACTGTGTAAAGTTTATTAGTGAAGTAATGATCAAAACCGATTCTTTCTTTAGGTGTCTACTTCCTTTCAAAATGTTTTTTCTCTCTATTTAGCTGTTTATGACGATGCTATGAAAAACAGCACATGGAGAACGAAAAAACAAGTGATAAAATATTGTCATGGTTGACTAACCATCGAAGTAGCTTACAAAAAATAAGTATTTTATTCACGTTGACGAAGAAAAAACGTGTTGAGTCATGTTTGTTATTGGAGAATCCCAGGTAACAAAAAGTATTTATAATGGTAACTATTGACCGAATTATTTAAGTTGATAACATAACTCGTCATCGCAAATTAGTAGACATGAAATTTGAAAAAAATATTTAAACCAGCTTTTATCATTTTTCTTGTTTTATTCTGTTGACTGAAAGCTTGTATGTAACCATTATGTAGATAACAAAGATAGACTTGGAAAAAAAGTGCATTTGTCATTAACAAACCTCAAAAAACAATAAAATCGACAGAAAAAGTCTTCATCATATCTCTATCTTCTTTAGATTTGGGCAGACTCTCTTGTGAATGTAGATGTGGGTGAGTGTCGGTTGATTTAAAAAAATACACCCACGCTCAGAAGCAGATCATACACCTCTGTTTCAAAAGTATAATATTGGTATATAAGATATTTTTACAAATTACTAGAAATACGCAACACATCAAAAAACAAAAACTTATGTAAACTGGTCAGAAATTTTATCGTATACATATGTCCGTTCGGATAGAGTAATTGTTCATAAAAACTCATGTCGTAGATATAAATTATGAACCTTGAAAATAATATTAAATTATCACTGTTATATTAGAAGTTCCATGATGGATCTTCATTTCTATGATAGGACTGTTGACTATCTCCATAAAACAAAATGTATGTGAGAGAAGTTAAGGAGACATCTCATTTTCTTTACTAATTTATTTTGATCAAAAGAATTCAATTGGGGTAGCGTTTATGAAACTATCCAGTTTCTTCTACGAAATCTTATCATTTATTAAAAAATTGAGGGTCATCAAATGCCTGATACTTATCAATCCGATAGATTATTTAATTGAAAAAATGTATGTAACTTATGTTCGAATTGATACTGACTCATTACGATTGCACAGCTTCAATGTATCCAAAGTATATAAAGAAGATCTTTCTAAGGAATGATAATAAAGAATCTTTTTTGCTTAAAAGCCGTTTTTGATTACGAATCTTTAGAATCATTACTAATGTACTGTTCTTGTTATTTCTTATAGTAGGAGATATTATCGTCTTGTTTGTATATTGAACTTGAAAAACAAGTGGTACATGTGGATTAAGTGGTACAAGACTAATTTTATTCTAAAACTACTTCAACTAACGTTTTTAATGTGATCAAACACGAAATTCGTCTGATTACTGAGAATTATAATGCTCTTGAGGGTATGTGTGAGTGTGGGTGGGTGTGGTTATTTGTATTCTTCTCATTCATTACCTGCACTCACACCCTATTGAGAGATTATTCTTATTTGAATGCTAATCGATGAAAGAAATTCTTTATCTCATGTCAAGTTTAGAGAAACTTTATGTAAATGTGATAGCTTCAAAGAACAAAATCGCTATTGATTGTATTAAACGTTCGCTTAAAACAAAATGTGAACTGTAGGTATACATGTATTCACTAATTTCTCATCCACTTACAAGCTCCGTTTATTCACATATTTACTGACCGATCGAAAACATTTCTATTTCCATATCATTGAACTTTGAACTAACATCTTGCGACGGCGTACAGATTAACTGTCTCGTCCAGAGTGTTGCCTGATTCAGTCGTCTAGAAAAAAATACTTCTCTTTCAGCATAATATTATAAATTCATTATTATAATTGAAAATAATCATTTAGTTAAATAGCTAAAAGTGAAGATGAAAAGGTAAGTTTAAAAAAAATAAAATACATTCTCTTTTAAATGAATATTTCAAGAGTCAACTCCAATCATTGCTTGAATGCACCTAAACGAAATTCGAAAACTGTATTTTGCCATCGTCTAGCAACGCATTTTGAAGATCTTTCAAATGAACTTTTATTCGATATTTTCGATTATCTTGATGGTTATCATATATTCGAAGCTTTTTCTAATCTTAATAACCGTATTCAACATCTCGTTACTAGTTCTTATTTCCTTCTCAAATTAAATATTTCATTTATGTCTAAATCGAATTTTAACAGACGTTCGATCAATATTATCCGTCCATATATGAATCGAATTATTTCATTACAATTATCAGAGACATTTTTCATCAAAAATTTCTTTACATCATTTCCTGTTGACACATCATTCAAGCGTCTCGAATCATTGGTACTCAATCATCTTAATATAGATCATAGTGGTCCTATTCTTATTAGTTTAGCCCAATTACCTCGACTCTTCTCTTTCACAATCTTTTGTTACGAATGTAATGAACTGTTTATTATTTTTCAATCAATATTTCGTCTACCTGTTTTACGATATGCCAAAATTTTGTGTTCGAACTGGTGTTCTAGATTTCTGTTTCCCCTGGCTACGAGCGACAGTCAACGAAGTATGACTCTTGAGTATCTCGCCTTTGATAGTCCATGTCATCTTCCACGTATTTACAATCTTCTGTCATATACACCTCGACTTCGTCGTTTGTCAGTTGAGAATATATTGTTCAGTGACTACATACCACTAGAACAATTTATACTACCACGCAATCTAATTGGTATTTCTTTATGTGATTGGTGTTTATCATTTGATGAATTCGCATCATTCATTGCAATCGTTGGTTCCGAACTCGAATTCCTACGCATTTCAATTATTCATGAAACTGCCCTATCAAATGCTTATCAATGGCAACAATTAATTTTACGTCATATGCCACGTTTGCGTACGTTTCTCTTTGATTACCGCGGTTTCTTAACTAAAGATGCTCATGGAAATAGTCGCTGTCGAACGTTACTTGATGAATTTTCTTCGCCATTTTGGATCGAACGCCAATGGTTTTTTGCCCATAGCCATTGTGATTGTTGTTCTCAAGAAGAAAAAGAATGTTTGTCATTCTACTCAACTCAAATGCGCCGGTATAATCAATGAAAGAAACTACCTGTTGTTGTGAAGTAATGATTCTTTTCTTTTAGACGAGAGTTTTGTGAATTTGATGAATCTTTTGATAATAACATATGTTTGTACCAAGATCCAGTCTTCTATTTATCTTTTGGACCACGCATTAGTATAAAAAGTCAAAATATTGATGCCAATTTTCCTTTTCAATTTCCTTATGTAACTGAATTAGAAATTACAGATAATTATTATACGATCAATATGGACTCATTCATTGATAATCTAAGTCATATTATAACTTTAACAAATATTAGTTATTTAAAGATTTTATTTAATAATCAATGGTTGAACAATTTTGTTAAACTTCTTAATCGTATGCCTAATGTTCAAAAATTGATTCTTAATGTACGGTCATCATCTGAAATGGAAGCATCGTCAGATCAACAAACTAATACAGCTGACTTGGTATGCAATAATAATGTGCGATATGTAATAATAACTGATGAACTTGCATTTACCACTGTTCAACTAATCAATAAGCTTTTTCCTCGAATGGAACGTCTTAAAATTCAGAACAGAAAGGATGCTCTCATATCATTTGTACGAACTTTGTTATCAAACAGAGTTAATAATAGTCATCTTTTCTCATTGATGTTTTATGGTGATAATGCGATGATTAAAAAATTGAAGACAATGATCGATAATGAAAAATTACTTGATAAGTATAATATCGAACGTCGACAATTCGAATTTTGCTTATCGTGGTAAAAAAATGTCTTTTGTTCTTACTCTGTATATAGTTAATTAAATACTAATTATTTCAAATAAGATTGTATATGCAAATAAATGTATGATTATCATCTGCATGTCATAGGATGCAAACCATAATAGGTTCCGCGAGTGAGCAATATGATCAAGAGAAAATAAGCAATACTTCAAATTCTGAGTAAAGTAAGCGAAGTCTCGCTTATATTCTCTTGGATTTATGTGTTTTTATGTAAAAAGAATGATATTCACATTGATTAAATATAAAAATCATTATTTCATAATATTTTGCATAGACGTTAACTGCTACGTAAGATAATTTGGGTAAATGTTTGATTAAATATAAAGTATCTGATTCATTTAAATTTCTGTACAACATATTAAATTAGACAGATCGAATATTAATATTTCTTTGAATGCATCTGATGTTTTATACTTGATAAATTGATCATACTTTGAAGATATTTTCTATGTGAATGTTTTGTTCTAATACCTGTGTCAAGAAACAGATTTGGGTATCTGAGTGTTAATGAATTGATATTAGAAAAATAATACTAACTCTGTTTTGTTAACACATGAAGGTCGATTGAACCATTATTGAAGTACATCTGATTTTAGGTAATAGAGATTCAAATGTGTTAAATGGATATGGTATAGTATAAATTGCTGTTGAATGAATCGATATGATATATACTCCGTATTGCCAATGATATCTGTTACACCAAAAACGTTTTTTGAAATTTTCTGAAGATCTTTGCATTAATATTTTTGGTTGAACTATGGAATGGAAATTTGAATGAAGATTTCGATATGACTTTTGTTATATCATAGTTTCTTATCTTGATTCTCTGTTTAGAAAAGATGTAGATGCGAATACAGTATGGATATTCAACAGTAAAATCGTCTATCAGGTGTTTTTGAAGGTTCTGCATCAGATCATTTAGATTATCTTTTGGATGTATTTCTTGATCGAGAAGGAAATTTATATGTGACTGATATATTAAATAATTGAGTACAAAAATTTCTTATTGATACAAGAGTTTGTGTCCAGCAAAATAATTCAAAATTCGAATATGTCTAATCAAAATAACAATAAACATTTCGTGACTTTTGAACAAAGAACGATTAAAAGAAATTGATTCAGATATTTTGATATCAAGGAAAAAAATTAAAAAATATTTATTTTTCTTATTTTATCTTTTTATTGCTTAATAAATCGATAAGATTCTATGAGGTTGATCGAAGTACTAAATATGTTGATATGATATATATCGTTTGTTACATGATACAGTTGTTGCTGTTGCATCTAAGAAAATACTTCTCGATCAATTGTTACGGTCAAATAACGTTAATGAAGGATCTTGAGAGTTTATTTGTAAATATAGAAGATACAGTCGATTATAAAAGATTTCAATACTTTCAAATGAGTTAAGAATAGAAAAATAAATATCTTTTCGAAGACTATTTTTGTTAAACAACAAAATTCGGTCGACATGTTGATTCAAGTTTCATAAAATTTGTAATTGATAAAAGTAATTCAGTAGACATATTTGATGGAAGAAATATATCAAATTTAAATGGAGCATTAAATGGAACTCCATTCATGTGACCATTTCGTGTTTGAATAACAATTGAGCGACAACAAAACCATGCACGTAACATCATATCAATTCTATTTGATGCTTGAATTATTTCAGTACGTACAATCATTATATTATCCTATTGCATGCCCAGCATTGAATCAAGAAAAAATCCATCTGTTCCAATAAGTATATGACCATAACCACGAGATAAGATTGTTTTTCTATATGATTTATTCATTTTTCCTTTCGTTTCATTATCTATATGTTGAACATATCTTATCCATTGATCACCTTCCAAACGAATCATATAACGAATACCACTTTTAACTATTTAATTTATTCCTGACATGCGCCGTTCGTACACCCAAAGCGGTATAATAAAAAGAAACGGAAGGATGGGGAATAAAAGTAATAAGATCAAGAAACTCCATCAAAATGTTCGTCGTTCAGGTTTTTGTATAATGTGAAGAATATTTTGAATAATTTTTTCATTTTCATCAGGAGTTGTTCTTCCAATAATATCTCCAGTATTTGATTCAAGGCTTCGTTGAAGATCACTTACAGTATATGATGAAGGTTCTGATGATAATGTATCAGCGAAAGATGATTCAGGTACTATTTGATTATTCCTATTGATTACAAACACTGTTTCTTGTGTTTTTCGTCCATTATTATTGTTGTGAGGATGATGGATTGGGGTTTCACCAGGATAAACCATCATGAATATGAAAAATAATATTCTTTTTAATCGATTTGATTATTATGAAATATACTATTGAAAGAGAAATAATACAGACGTGACAACCAATGGAAATTCTTTGTTTTCTATTTTTAAATAAATGATAATCATGTAAAAAAAACAATCGCATCGAGTAATGAAAAAAAGTGAAATCGATTATTTTGAATAATTAAATATCAAATATTTGAATAAATCCATTTTTGTAGAATAATGTTAATTAATGTTATTAATCTGAATCCTTTACGCCCGAGTTAGAGACAGAACAATCGCTGATTTACTTCTATGAGTGGAATGCAGGAGAAAATTTCAAAGAATTCTCACAATTTTTAGTAAAACATGATGCTATTCAGTCAAAAAACGTGTCGTAGAAATATCGGAAATATCTTATTTTATTGAAAAACGTTCTTCTAAAAACTATATGAATCACTAGAAGATACATTTTTCCATACTGTCTCAATATTTAGTAGGGCCCATATATTATGTGTTTTGAATTGCAATGCGAGGAACTGACATATTTACGAAGGACTGTTGTCAGTATATACTATAAAACACAAAAATAACGCTCTTTTTCTTGAGGGTGTTAATCGTAATTTTAGAAAAAAAGATTCTAAATTCTCATCATAATTATACAATATTATTTTTACTTTTAATGACTTTTCGACAGAAATTATGTGATAGTAATGATTTTTTGTAAAAGATGTGTGTGCAATGATGAAACTATTTATATAGTTAAACTCAACAACTAATAAATGCATCTTCTTTTATTTGCAAATAAATACAGTCATATCTAATGTTAATATCATGGCATCAAATTAACTAAATGCAATAGTACTATCGAACATATACAAAATCATTTTGATAAAAGAGTTTTCGTACTTACAAGATAGTTTTATATTGAACTTCCTTTTTTCCTGTGGATAAATTTTTGATGATTCAATCATTCAACTTTATGGTTCCGTATTATTACAGAAAAACTTCTCTAATTCATTATCATCTGACAAAAATCTTTGAGCAACGATCTTTCAAACCTCACTTACTATCATAAAAAACCTTTCTTTGGCTCAGCTCTACTGAAAACAGCCTTTTAGAGTTTTAATCTCGTTATAAAAAAACTTCAGCTTCATTTTGCATGAACTACACGCAACCATCACATAGTTCTGCTAAAGCTTTATTGTTTTAGTCAAAAAATCATAACACAAAAAAAAATACTCGCATGATCATCGTCAACGATTTATTCACCGTCCAAATACACTTACCAGTGCCACTTACGGTTTTCTTCCTTTTTTGTTCTCCGTCCAAGTAATTCTTTGATTACATGCATCGCATCATCCCCGATGTTGTTGTCCCAGACGTCTAGTTCGGTGAGTGTCTACGTAGAGAATTGGAAATCTAGACATCGTACAGATCAAGAGAAAGCGGGAATTACTGTGTTGTGTTGTAATGCATCACCCAAATGTTGCCCTCCAACATATCCGATTTGATTATATTGGAGATTGAGTATAGTCAGTGTCTAGATGAGAAAGTGAAGATAAAAACATGGTATGGATAATGAGAGAATAAGAGTTACTGTATTGTGTTGTAATGCATCAGCCAAAGATTGTGCTCCAACATCTCCAATTTTATTATAATCGAGATATAGTATGGTAAGTGACTAGGTGAAAAAGTGGAGGTAAGAACATGGTATAGATAGAGCTAGAATAAGTTCTACTTTGTTGTGCTTTAATGCATCACCTAAAAATTGTGCTCCAATATGTCGGATTCGATTGATTCCGAGATTCAGTTTCGTGAGCGTCTAGATGAAAAAGTGGAAGTAAAGACATGTCATAAATAAAGAGAGAGAGAGAGTTACTGCATTGTATCGTAATGCATTACTTAAAGATTGTGTTCCAACATCTCCGATTTCATTATATCTGAGATTTAGTTTGGTGAGTGTCTAGATGAAAAGTGGAAGTCTATACATCGTATATATAAGGAGAGAATGAGAATTACTGTGTTATATTGTAATGCATCACCAAAAGATTGTGCTCCAACATCTCCGATTTTATTCTGTCTGAGATTTAGTTTGGTGAGTGTCTAGATAAAAATGTGGAGATAAAGACATGGTATGAATGATGAGAGAATAAGAATTACTGTGTTATGTTGTAATGCATCACTCAAAGATTGTGCTCCAACATCCCCGATTCTATTCTCCTTGACATCTAGTACCGTGAGTGTCTAGATGAAAACGTAGTGATTAAGATATGATATGGATAATGAGAGAATAAGAGTTACTGTGTTATATTGTAATGCATTACCCAGAAATTGTGCTCCAATATCTCCGATATGATTATATTGAAGATTGAGTATAATCAGTGTCTAGATGAGAAAGTGAAGGTAAAAACATGGTATAGATAATGAGAAAATAAGAGTTACTGTGTTATGTTGTAATGCATTACCCACATATTGTGCTCCAATATCTCCGATTTCATTGCTCCAGAGGTTGAGTGTGGTGAGTGTCTGTAAGAAAAAATGGAGGTAAAGACATGGTATTAATAACGGGAGAATTGCCATTACTGTGTGATGCTGCAATGCATTTCCTAAAGATTGTGCTCCAATATGTCCGATACGATCACGTCCGAGATGTAGTGTGGTTAGTGTCTAGATGAAAAAATAGAGGTACAAATATAGCATAGAGGAAAAGAGAAAGAAAGTTACTGTGTTGTATCGTAATGTATCACCCAAACATTGCGCTCCAACATCTTCGATTTGATTTGTCGTGAGATTTAGTGTGGTGAGTGACTAGATGAAAACTTGGAGGTAAAAACATAGTGTAGATGAAGAGATAATAAGAATTACTGTGTTATGTTTTAATGCATTAGCCAAAGATTGAGCTCCAATATGTCCGACTTGATTCACTCCGAGATTGAGTAGTGTGAGTGTCTAGATGAAAAATGGAGGTACGGATATGCCATAGACGAAAAGAGAACGAGAGTTACTGTGTTGTATTGTAATACATTACTTAAAAATTGTGCTCCAATATCTCCAATTTGATTGTCCCGAAGATTGAGTGTAGTGAGCGTCTATGAGCAAAAAAATAAGTAAAGATATGGTATTGATATCAGGAGAATTGGAATTACTGTGTTATGCTGCAGTGCATTACTCAAAGATTGTGCTCCAATATCTCCGATTTGATTACCTCCGAGATTTAGTTCGATGAGTGTCTATATGGAGAGATGGAAGTCTAGACATTGTACAGATAAAGAGAGAATGAGAATTACTGTGTTATATTGTAATGCATTAGCCAAAGATTGTACTGTAACATGTCCGATTTGCTTGTACCAGAGATCGAGTGTGGTAAGTGCCTAGATGAAGAGATATAATAATGGGGTCGGTATTATATGGTGCTAGCGCAATGAAATAAAGGCTGTTCGGACCCGGTTATTTGATTAACGAAAAATGGTTTTTAGATTACTTCCGTGCAAAAGAATTGTGCAGCGTAGTAAAGTGTTTGGTATCGAAGTTATGCGTAAGTGAAAAGACTATACTGATTCTGATGTTACCATACGATTGAGATCATGACGTATCATGAATTTAGAAATAGTGAAAGGTCAAACAATGTATTTCAGAATGCTAGACTCGTTACAAATAGAAGTTGAATGCATACTAGAACGTCGGAGAATGTGGATGTTGTTTTGAGTCAATCTTCTCTTCATTTACAGTCCTGTGTGCTCGTGAAGGTGTATTTATCGAAAGTATTTCTCATGGAAATAGTATTTTAAAGAAGGTAGTTAGATATACGGCGAAAGAAAATAAAAATGTTTTCTTCCTTTTTTGTCATTCTTCTCTAAACAGTGTATGTTGATGACATTATATGTAGGTTGAAACGTGGAGTGTTTAGATGAAATTGAAAAGAAAAGAAAAGAAAAAAAAGAAATTATTTTGAGTGATAAATATAGTTTATTTATGTATGTTTTATCGGAATCAATAGATGAAAGTTTTACCTGATATCTATGATAACTGTCTATGATCATGTTAAATCGTTGACACACGTTTGTCATGGAGCATATGATCGTGAGATCCGATTGGTGATCCATAATTCGGTAGACAAGTTCTACCGGTAAAGTGATGAAGTTGGTGAAAGTTTGATTTGCCATTGTAAATTGTTGGTTATATGGTGTGTTATTTTTTCTTTCGATCAAGTGAGTAGATATTTGTTTTGTCATTGGTTTCACACTGATTTTGCAATTACATGTTGGAAAAAAAAAGAATGATAGAATTGTTATGACAACTATACACAAGATTTTTGTTAAGATTGTTTTATCAATATAAAATGGTATATAATATAGATGAATATTGTGTTCTTAGTTATAATCAGTAGTGGTTGAATAACTTTCTTGGTTATTTGATTATAAGATGATACAGAATTGCTTCTCATGAAACAGAATCAGATGAGTGGATCGACGAAAAACAATAAGATTATTATACTAGCATCGTTGACGAATTTTATTCTAATGTGATCTATTGTTCGACAAATTTGTCTGAAATATTGACAAGATTTCGCTTCATCTGAAGGGTGTGGGTGTGGGTGTTGATATTCTATTTAATCCACATCCACACACCCTTAAAAAAATCGATTAAGATTATTTTAAATAAGAAAGGCAGTAGAGAAAAGTAATAATTAATTGAATTACATTCTATTTGAAAGTTATGTGTTCATCTTATACATAAGAGAATATTCACAATCCAAAATCAAATCGATTTTATTATTGAATATCTTTCGTAATTATCGTATTGATATTCACAATGGAAATATCATATGTTTATGTATTCTAAATTAGATTGAATAACGAAAAAGATATGAAATGAAATTTAAACTTATTTTTATGAATCATCTAAATATTCAATAAGTTAAAAATTTAAATTATTTATTAAATCAATATTTACATTTCCAATGAAAATATTTCTTCACAGATTTTTTATTTTTTTCAAATCTATGTTTAATTATCTTGTGAAAATAACACAAGATTTATTTATTAATACTTCAATTAAATCATCAAATTTAGTTCAAATAAAGAAAAATGACTTTCTCGTTTTCATTTTCTGTTTTAATTAATCAAATTCACATTATAAAAATAAATAAATTTATCATTTCCATTATCATATCGTCAAAACAGAGTACAATTCCTTCCATTCTTTTCTCATAAAAAAAATCACATCACTTTAAAAGAAACACGTGTGATAATGTCATTATAAAAGCTGTTTTTATAATGAATTAACTTTTTGCTTTCCCGATTTTGACACAACTAAAATTGTAAGCAGATTAAAATATCAAAAATCTTGAGGATGTGGGTGTTATATTTGTTTCTCACCCATGCCCACCCATTCCATAGTTCATTAGATTAAATAATATTTTAATCATCAAACTTCATTCAACACAAATATGTTTATCTACAAACTAATATATGAAGTAAACAAAATATTATTTGGTCAATTTATTCGTTCGTTCTACAAACAATTATTCTATTATTTACTTTCACTTATTAAAAGTGTAATAATCTTATTGAATTCTTAATTAAATTCATATTTAATTATTAGTTGTCTGCGTTTTGTTGAAGACACATAAACATATGACAAATGATCATAGAAACGCAATTTTCATTTAATTTCTAACAGAATAACAAATAAATTTCAGTGAGATTTTCTTTAATTAAATTTTATAATAATTTTTTAATTCTATTCAATAAAATTCTTATTCAATAATAGTCGTTTTCATCTCTTTAATATTAAAGTTATTATAAAACCAAACCTATTTGTCATTTTTTATGCTAAAGATAATCTTATTGTACAGCATTCAACTTTCAGTCAGTTTTTCTTTTGACTTTTTTTTCATTTTTATCAAGTTTTTTCATACAAATCTCAGCAATAATATTACAATTCTTCTTTCCTTTAAATCGAGTAAGAAAAATAATTTGTCTCATTTATTTTAAAATTTGTCAAAATCAATTCTATGAACAAATCATCTAATCATCATTTATATTTTATTTAAAAAACATCACCACTATTATCTCTTCTTCTTTCATTATTATTTCAATGACAGAAACAACAATATCATTAAATCTTATTTTATCACAAAATTGAGTAATTCATTATTCAAATATTTTCTTTGTCTTTTGATTTAATCACAAATCCTAAGTTCAAAATGAAAATAACAAATATTTCATTACTATCATTATTATCAACACAATAGATCGAACCAAATAAATTAACAAGTTTATTTATTTTAAAAATAATTTTATTTATACAAAATATTAATTCAATCTATCCCATTTCAGCTTATCGTTCATTTTATTTATTCATACACACACCGAAGATTATCTCATATGCAATAGAATTTAAACATCATTTCTATGTATCTCAATCGAATCAGAAAATTTCATTTTAATTATTAAAATATAATTTCAAATCAATCACAACAAAATTCGTGAATAAAATAAACTTTTATTTTATTATTTTAACAAATTACATCAAAACAGATATTTATCAATGAATGAAACTTAATTTAATTATTAACAGAAACTCATTTTGAACTTTTACATTTATTTAGGTTTCAATCAAAATCAAAGAAAATGTTTTCATAAAAAAATTTAATTGTTCATTTCATCATCAACCTTGATAAATTTAATTCAAATCAATATTAAATTTTTGTATTCGATGATTATGACAATCGACAACATAAAGATTACCTTCAATATCGAATGATAAACCTGCGGGATATTTGAACTGATTTGATTGTTCTCCTCTTCCATTTCCACCAACAACAATACTACCTTCCTTAGAGCCTTCGCACCAACGCATTATTCGCTCATTCGACATATCAGCCACATAAACATTACCCAAATGATCGACAATCACTCCTCGAGGATTAGACAATTGTGTCAAACTATTCCCCTTACCTTTTCCACCAGCAACAACAATACCTTCTTTTGCACCTTTCATCCATTTCATCACACGATGATTCCTCCAATCCGACACATAAACTGAATGATGTTCATCAACGCAGATATGAGTAGGATGATTGAGTTGATTGAGAAGATTTCCTTCTCCTTTCCCACCTGCTACTATTGTTCCTTCTTTCTCTCCTTGTTTCCATCGTCTCACTTCATGCTTCTTCCAATCAGAGACATAAAGATCTTCATTTTTGTCCATTATTAATCCCCAACAATCAATGTTAGAAATGATTGTTTCTCCATTTGTACCATCTTGACGAGACCATCGTACCACGCGTCGGTTCAGTCGATCACAAATGATGAGGGAATCATTCTTTTTATCAACAATCACATTTGCTGGTTCATTCAATTGATCACTTCCATTTCCATGCCCATTTCCACCTGCAACGACTTGATCATTCTTTGCTCCATATTTCCATTCAACAATACGATCATTCCCAGAATCAGCTATATAAATAGTTTGATCATCGTCATCAACATAGATACCTTGAGGTTGAAAGAGTTGATTTAATTGATTACCATGTCCATTTCCTCCAGCCATAGTAATTCCATGTCGTCTCCATTTAGTGTTGATATTAATATGATTGAGAAGAATTGATTGTCCTAAAAGAAAAATAAATCTTAAATATTTGAATGAAGTTGATGAATAAATGTAATAAAATAAAAATGATAGTTTGTATAAAAATGAATGTTGAGAGTTTGATTTGTTGAATTAGTATGTTGAGAGGGTGATAATAAAACAAAGTAAAAATGATTTGAATTTATTTAATTGTAACTTAAATTTAATTTAATTTAAAACTTATTTAATAAAATTGTTTTTGTATTTGTAAGGTAAAACGTGAAAAATATTTAAATGTTTTTATCTTTGAAAACTATTTCACAAACAAGTTTCTTGTTCTATAAGCTCCTGATAAACAAAACTAAATTCTACAAATATTTTAATAAGAACTCTTCAAGAACATTGTCACAATTTTCGTTTTTTGCTTAACAAAGATTCTTAAGAATGAAAAATGAAAGAGACATAAATTAGACTTAAATAGATTTCTTCTTATTTTAACCAAAAAGAAATAAATTTAATTTGCAAATATAGAAGATTGATAAATTCTATAAATAAATGAGAACGAAGTTGAAGATATTTTTCTATGAGAATAAAAACAGAACATAAAGTTATATTGTGATGATTTTTTAAACAGATGTTAAAGTATCAAGAACTAATCTCACTCGCATCGAAATCAATAAAATGGATGAGACAAGAATTGTCAACATTATTTATAATGATATAGAATTATTTTAACTTTGTTTTCTTGAAATTATCCTTACAAATATGTCGAATTAATTTTAAAAAAATCTGATAGAACCAAATAGAGCAGTAAAGTAATACTAAAAAGCTTTTTTTAAATGACTTTGCGGACACACTGTATTTTCTATGTTTATAGCGATTCAAAATTATTTCAGACTCACCAATTGGAAATTGTTGATTTAAATAAACTTTCCGTCGAAGCGAAGATACTCGAAATGGATATTGATCATTATTTGTTTCATTCATCATACCATTACAGACACCATACATTATTTCACCAATAGTTAAATTCGGTTGATCAATATGTTGAAAAAGATGAGATGTAAATAAACTATTTCGACCATTTTCTGATTTATCTAATGCAACTTTATTTGCTGTACATGCAAAACTAATAAATGAATGACCAATCGGTCGCATACTTGAAAGACAATTAAAATTTGTTGATTCGCATACAAAACTATTTCGACAACAATCAAGAAGAAATATAGCTGCTGATGGACGACGATTGATAATCTTTTCAAGCGTAACTTGAGCATTTATTGCTCGATATTCCAGATCAGTATTTGTTTTAATTCGATCGTCATCAATGGGCATAAGAAAATTTAGATGACTCCATTGACATCCGTGACCGGCAAAAAAGAAAAGAACAAGATCACCTGGATTTATCTTATCGTTAAACGTTTCAATAATTCTATTCATCTGTTCATATGTCAAATTAGTACCAATTGTGATTTCAAAGTCAATTTTATATAATTTGTTAGCAAGATCTTCAGCATCATTGATACAATATTGAAGTTGACTATTTTTCTTGTATTTATTGTTGCCAATGAGAAGAGCTCGTTTTGTATGAATTGAGTTATTTGATGTTGAAAATCCGGGAACCGTAATCTATATATATAAATTTACAACGATTCGTTAAATTTTTATAAAAAAAACGGACGAGACTAGAAGTACTGTCTGTTGAGACTTCTGTTTGAATCTACAGAGCTTGTGAAAACTGCTGTTTTTACATTGTACAGACTGGTGTATTTGATTAGAATTTAATTAATGACATATTGTTACAAAAAAGATACGTTTAAAAGAGCTTTCGATATGGATACGAATAATAAAATGTTCGTAGCCAAACGTTCTTTAAATAGCTTATCAAGCTACAACGAAATACTTTTTTGAGTAAAACAACTGATACATTCAGTGAATTAATCATGCAACATAAAGAAGAGTAAGAGTGAAGGCGAAGCAAAGATAAAAACTAGAATTCTATCCTGTCCAAGATCGAGTAGAGAAGTTGGCTGACTGCACAAACCTCAAATGTGTTCGAATACAATTTCATATGACATCTACTAATTCTCAATGTAAGGCTCACGAAGAAGAAACCATAATGAATTTTAATCCGGTGTAGCTATTTTTGATAAGCAGAAAAGCAAGAAATAATGAATCTAAATATATTGCCGTATAATAAAATTCTCAGCTGTTAATTATCATCTTTTTCGCATTTTTATAGCTTCCGTATAGAGTCGAATTTCGAAAGACAGATTTCATATGTACAGTTGTCACCTTCTTGCGATCTCAGCAAACTTTTTCCTAATTTAACATGATTGTATAGCACATCAGTCAAAAATTTCAACTCAATGTCATCAATACTCTTTCAGCGAAGATCCATTTTAGTGATTATTTTCAGAAAAAGGTAAACAAGTGTGCAAAGAAATTTAAAAAAAACGACCTACTTTATCATTTCGTATTTGAATTGCTGCACTCACAGTTGTATAATAGCTACCAGAATTTCCTTCGAGGTTCAATTTAATAAGTGTCTATGTTAAAGAATAACGATACTAAAATAAGATAAATGAGAAGTGTTGAAGGTTTACTTTGTTTTCTTTTAAGGCATCATCAAGGCATTGCAATCCATTGTTACTGATTTGATTGTAGGAGAGTTCGAGAATGGTGAGTACCTATGAAGTAAAAGTAAAAACTATTATGATATCAAATGTGAGTGAGCTATTACTTTGTTGTTTTTTAATGCATTAGCTAAATACTTTATTCCGGTGTCACTAATTTTATTTTCCCGAAGGTTCATGTAAGTGATTGTCTATTTCACAGCAAAAAATATAATCATTAATTATATTAGATAACAAAATATCTTACTTTGTTTTTGTATAATTCATTTGCTAATAATTTTATTTCATTGTCTCCATACTGGTGCCATCGAAGATCTATACTGGTGAGTGTCTGTTAGAAAAAAAAGTAAAACATTAAGTAGAAAGTCGATCAATCGTAAAAGACCTTATCGTTCCGAATTCCAATTGCTATTCCAATAGCTTCACAATATTTACTCTTGTTATAATCTAGTCTCACCTTCATTATTGTCTGTAGGATAAATAAAACTAGTTAAAACGAAGACATCATCTCACAAACGAACTTTGTTCGTTTCCAATGAATTAAATAGTTCATGTGCCCCAATATCTTCAATTGCATTGTTCGAAAGGTCTAGTGTAACTAGCGTCTGTTCAAAAATAACAATATCAACAATAATAATTAAATAAGGAAAAAAAACATTTTACAGTATTGTTTCGTAGCATATCAGCTAAATATTGTGCTCCGATATCGCTTATTTCATTACGCGATAGATTCAATTCCGTGATTGTCTATGTCACAATGAAAACTCTAAATAATACTTAAATAAATTGAGATAATAAATTACAGTGTTATTTTGTAATGCATTAGCTAAATATTGAGTTCCAGTGTCTTCAATATGATTCTCCGAAAGATTTATCATAGTCATCATCTGTGTCAAATGAAAAAATATTCATTAGGATAGAAAAATTTTAAAATAAAATTCACCTGGTTTGTTTGTAATAGACCATTTAAGTATTTTGCTCCAATATATCCTATTTGATTCCTCGAGAGATTTAGTATCGTTAATGTCTGTGAGAAAAGATAAACTTCACTATGACGAAAATGTACGCAAATTAATAATCACTTTGTTGTTTTGTAATGCATCAGCTAAATATTGAATTCCAATGTCACTTATTTTATTTTGCTCAAGATTCAACTCAGTGATTGTCTATATCACAATAAAACTATAATCATCAATGTAACAAATAGAGAAATGATGCTACTTCATTGTTGTATACTGCATCAGTCAAAAATTTCATCGCAGTATCATCAATACTCTTTCCATGAAGATCCATTTTAGTGATTGTCTTCAGAAAAAGTAAAAACTTATGAGAAAGAATCTCGAAGAAACGAATTACTTTATCATTGTATATTTGAATTGCTGCACTCACAGTTGTACAGTACCTACCAGGATTTCCTTTGAGGTTCAATTTAATAAGTGTCTATGTTAAAGAATAACGATACTAAAATAAGATAAATGAGAAGTGTTGAAGGTCTACTTTATTCTCTTTGCAGGCATCATAAAGATGTTGTATTCCATTGTTACCGATTTCATTGTGGGAAAGGTTAAGAGTAGTGAGTACCTATGCAGAAAAAGTAAAAATGATTATGCTTTCAAATGTGAGTCAACTATCACTTTGTTGTCTTTTAATGCATTCGCAAAATGTTTTGTTCCAATATCTCCGATTTTATTCTGAGAAAGGTCCAACTTGATAAGCGTCTATATCGCATGGAAAACAATAAACATGAGGATAAATAAATCTGGAATAAATTTTACATGATTCGTTTGTAATACATCGCTTAAGTATTTTATTCCAGTATCTCCGATTGTATTCTGGGAAAGGTCCAACTCAATGATTGTCTGTATCACAACGAAAGTAAGATCATCAATGAAACAAATAGAGAAATGATGTTACTTTATTGTTGATTAGTGCATCAGTCAAAAACTTCATCCCAATGTCATTAATACTCTTCCCACAAAGATTCATTTTAGTGATTGTCTTCAGAAAAAGATAGACAATTGTGAGAAAGAATTTGGAAGAAACAAATTACTTTATTATCTCTTATTTGAATTGCTGCACTCACAGTTGCACAATAGCTACCAGGATTTCCTTCGAGGTTCAATTTGATAAGTGTCTATACCAAAGAATGACCATACTAAAGATAAATGAGAAGCGTTGAATATTTACTTTGTTTTCTTTGAATGCATCATAAAGATATTGTGCTCCATTGTTTCCGATTCGATTGTGGGAGAGTTCGAGGATGGTGAGTACCTATGCAGGAAAAGTAAAAATGATTCTGTTATCAAATGTACGTCAGGTATCACTTTGTTGTTTTTTAATGCATCAGCTAAATATAGAATTCCTGTGTCTCCAATGTGATTCTTCGAAAGGTCCAACTCGATAAGTGTCTATATCATAATGAAACTATGATTATCAATGTAACAAATAGAGAAATGATGGTACTTCATTGTTGATTACTGCATTAGTCAAAAATTTCATCCCGATGTCATCAATGCTCTTCCCACAAAGATTCATTTTCGTGATTGTCTTTAGAAAAAAGTAAAAATTTGGGAGAAAGAATATAGAAGAAATGAATTACTTTATTATTTCGTATTTGAATTGCTGCACTCACAACTGTACAGTAGCTACCAGGATTTCCTTTGAGGTTCAATTTAATAAGTGCCTATACCAAAGAATGACCATACTAAAGATAAATGAAAAGTGTTGAAGGTTTACTTTGTTGTCTTTTAATGCATCAGCCAAATATAGAATTCCTGTGTCTCCAATGCGATTCTTCGAAAGGTCCAACTCAATGATTGTCTATACCACAATGAAACCATGATCATCAATGGAACAAATGAGAAATGATGTTACTTCATTGTTGTATAGTGCATCAGCCAAAAATTTCATCTTGATGTCATCGATACTCTTTTCGTGAAGATCCATTTTAGTGATTGTCTTCAGAAAAAGTAAAAACTTATGAGAAAGAATCTCGAAGAAACGAATTACTTTATCATTGTATATTTGAATTGCTGCACTCACAGTTGTACAATAGCGACCAGGATTTTCTTTGAGGTTCAATTTAATAAGTGTCTATGTTAAAGAATAACGATACTAAAATAAGATAAATGAGAAGTGCTGAAGCTTTACTTTATTCTCTTTGCAGGCATCATAAAGATATTGTATTCCATTGTTACCGATTTCATTGTGGGAAAGGTTAAGAGTAGTGAGTACCTATGCAGGGATAGTAAAAATTATTATGATATCAAATGTGAGTCAACTATCACTTTGTTGTCTTTTAATGCATTCGCAAAATGTTTTGTTCCAATATCTCCGATTTTATTCCGTGAAAGGTTCAACTCAATGATTGTCTATATCATAACGAAACTATGATCATCAGAGAAACAAATAGAGAAATGATGTTACTTTATTGTTGATTAGTGTATGAGTCAAAAACTTCATCCCAATGTCATCGATACTCTTCCCACTAAGATCGATTTTAGTGATTGTCTTCAAAGAAAAGTAAGAAGTTATGAGAAGAAATCTAGAGGAAAGGGATTACTTTATCATTTCGTATTTGAATTGCTAGACTCACAATTGCACAATAGCTACCAAGATTGCATTCAAGGTTCAATTCAATAAGTGTCTATGCCAAAGAATGACGATACTTATGAGAAATGAGAAATGTTGAATGTTTACTTTGTTTTCTTTTAAGGCATCATAAAGATATAGTGCTCCCTTGTTTCCAATTCGATTGTGGGAAAGATCCAGAGTGGCAAGTGTCTGTGTATACGATAAGAAATAAGTATGATTTAAATGTGTCTGAGAAATATCTAACTTGATGGTTTTGTAATGTGGCTGCCAAATACTGTGCTCCAATGTCGCCAATCTCATTACGTGAAAGATCAACTGTGGTTAATGTCTGAATGATATATAAAAGGTGAATTTCAGTGTACGAAGTTTGAAAATTATGTCACTTTGTAGTTTAGTAGCGCCACAGCTACATATTGTATCAAATTATCTCCAATTTGATTGCGGGAAATATTTAATTCAAAGGATGCCTATGTAAAAACATAACAGTATACATCATGAAATGCAAACGGGTGTGAAGAATCATAGATGAAATCAGTACTGAAACTCGTCACAAAAGATTGTGATTTGTATGATCTTGTATAAAATATGAGTAAGATCTATTCATATTTTTTTTTTGTGCAACTGAAATAATATAATTCGTTTATTCTATTCGACTGAGAATGTAAGCGTACTTCATGAAATACCTATATTGCGTATGTGTTCGAGCTTTATTCTAAAAGTAGACATTCTGTTCTACAAAAACAGCTCATACGACCATTCTTATACGTATAAGAAGGTTGTATCAGACTTACCTCATTTTCGATGTTATAGATCATATTGTAATTTCGATGCAAAATTAAGCGACAATTAGGTTTTGTTGATGATACTTCAAATACAGGAGATTCTGCTTGGACTTCAACCTCTGTACAGATCGGTGTTGTATAAAGTATAGTTTTCATTGCTAGTGGAATATAGTCACAAGTAACAAACCAATTTTTGTTGTTGAGCCAGAACGGACTTTGAAATGGTACGATAAGTGAATCTAAAGTAGCGGTATCACAGGATTTCTTGCTAGTACAAGTAAGAGAAAATTGAAATTGATTCAGTAAAAGTAGTTTCTTTTGAATGAATTGTTCCCAATAAGAACCATCAAATATCGAATCAAGTTTCGATCTAGATGAAACCAGTTCCAGATGACTAAGTGACGGTGTCAGTGAAAGAAAGCACTCCAGCTCTTGAGGCGATAGTCTGCAGTCACCAATAGTCAATGAATCCAATTGCAGATACACTGTTAAATCAAAGCATAGGATATGTACCATTTAAATAGCTGATTTTGTTTCGTTTTGATATTCTCTCTTCTAACATATTTCTGAAAAGCTGAGTTTACAAGTAGTTGACACAGATGATCGAACTTTCTCTAAGCTGTGTTTAATTTTCTTTCATAAAAAAATCTAACAGATAGTCAAAAATTGGGTCTATATCATTTTTTACTGGTAAACCTGAATTTGACTGAAAATTAAAAATGTTGGAGAACATGATGAGCTAAAAAATGTCCAAGTGAAGTTGAGGGAGAGTGAAAATATTTTTCTTCGATATGTTTACGTTATAGATTATTCAGGTGGATATTTTTCATTGGTAGCTATTGATTTTATCGTAAATAGGGATGAAGGCTATACAGGTGTGCTAAAAATACTTTTAATATTCTTTTTCGATATTTTCAATTTTGGTCTTTTCATTATCCTAAGCGTCTATGCAAAAAACTTTTCAATTAGAGCTTTTTCGTGTTACTAATTTAAAGTTTATAACTAAGTCAAATAATAAAATGTGCTCATATCTCATATCTTTGATCAACCTAGAATACATATGGCAGTATAACACAGCCCAATAAAGAAGAGTTGGAATCGATAAAATTGTTTTGTTAAGTGAAAACTATCCCAAATCGTAATCATCATTCGGACTCGTTTAATCAGATTATAAGTTGACTGAAAAGAACTATGAGAACAAACCCTTTTAGACTTGTACTAGTCTCAGTGAAATTTCTTGGCGAGCCTAATATAAGCTCGAATGATAAATATCTCTGTATCATTATTATAATGACTTAAGAGTCCATTTTACGCTGCGGTACACTGTTAGGGAGCTGAAACTTCTATCCAAGGAGTGTGTTCCGGTCAGATTGTGAGCCTAGTCCGAACTTTATGTAACCGAAAAGAATTGCTACCTATACAGTGAAATAGATGATGTTGAAAAGATGCATATTTAAGTTTGTACCTGTAGAATCAAATGTTGTAAGTGCATATGAAGAAACGGTTTGATCAGTTTTGTCCATAATACAGTTTCTAATAACAAGTGTTCTTAAACGGAGCGAATTACAAAGAATGATACAGTATTGATGATAAGAACAATCCCTGACTGTCAGTTGTTCTAATGTACTTTGGATAGGCCACATTATTTGATTAGTTATATAATCCAGATCAATTAAACGTAGTTTTTGAAGATTGGTTTGAACGACAACTGGAAAGATGATTGATAAGGCTGTATTATTGTCCGCTCGCTCACGCATATTGACTGTCAGTGAAACTAGAGAATTAATGGTAGCATTAAGAAAAAATTCGTTCATTTGATTGCAGTTGACTTTATAGAGAGTCAATGAACGAAGTCTAGTGAATTGACTAATGTTGACGTTTGAGAGAAAAAAATTGATGTACCATTGGCTGTCATTGGAGCCATAGAATATAAGTGAAGTGACGTTGAAAGGTTGAACGAGACGAGAAATAATTTTAAAGGAAGGATATCTCTTTGAAGTGGAGTTGTCAGTTGAATTGTAATGGAGTTGAAAACGATTATAAGAGTTGACAATCGCATGAAGTTGTCTGCAAACCGAACGGATCGAAAGAACAATAGTGTACGCATCGAGATAATCAAAGATACGATGCAGAAGTTCAACAGGCAAACAGACAAGCGGTGAGTTTGACATTTATCTGAAAACTTAGAATAAATTAAAAATTTCTAGGCTAAGCGGTTACTCTATCGTATAAATACGATATTTTATAGCACTTTACATTAAAAAAAAATCGATAAGAAACTAAACTTGTATACTTGAGACGGTATTCAAACCTTTTTTAAATTCTATCTCGTATCTGGTTATTTTCACTCTAAAGCGCAAGCAATGTATATAATAAAATACCCACTAACGTATCTTTTATCTTGAAAGTATGTGCATGCAAAATATGATTTCTCGCCTCATGTTGACGACAATACAGGTATACAAATACTGCAAACGTTATCACATCTGTAGAATAGAAGCGGTGCCTTTAAAATAAACTAAACAAATTATTTACATATATATTCAACTATCTCACGATATTGATACCGAATATAAAAATATATTGTCAAACAAACTAGATATTAGAATACAATCTTAAGGGTGTGAGTGTGAATGTAATCTTAAACTCACACCTTACCCTTAAGTTTAGGAATTACAACAGTCTCATCGATTTCAGACAAAAAGTGGACAATACTGAAGAATCTCATGGAATCTCGAAGAATGCTCGGGAATGTTGAAGAATCCTAAAGTATCGCAGAAAATTCAGGGAAACTTGGATTCTGCTTTTTTCCTCAAGTTTCATTTGCTATTTTTTATAGTTATTACTATCACTTATAATAAAACTCTGTCCTGTGTGTCGCTCACTTTATATTTCGAAGTATGGTGGGAATAAAGAACAGAACAAATTCTTTTTTTCCAACTTTCTTCAAAAATAAGAGATAATATCGTTACTAACAAAAAAACACCTTTGCTCTATAGGGTGAGTGTGTGAACTAAGAGACACCCACACCCTCATGTAAAGATAAAATCGTGATCGAATAACATTAACTTACCTTAGAAAACGAAGCGAAGCGCAATAAGATGCTTTGAAAAATATGATTAAAAGAATAAAAATGACTGAGTTAGATGAAAATAAATTCTTTATATACACGTGGTTTATCTTTGTTCTTTGTATTCGTTTGAGTTTATAAGAAGTAACTTTTATTCGCCTCTTTTCTCCGTCCTTATCAACAAATAAATGAATTTATCACAAGCAAACGAAAATTGAAAATGCAGCAGAATCAAAGTTGTTTGAGAGAGTTTTTTTTGATTAAAACAACTGGGTCGAACAAAAGAGCGCAAGCATACGAGACATACTGAAGAAGATATCGAAAACATTATTGAATTGTCATAATAATATTCAAGACTATGTGTTACACATGGAAAAAAATTAACAAACTAGTTTGTCAATGATTTAGGGTCTCTCTTATCAGGAAGAAGTCCAGCATTTACTGCAGAAAACAAGTTTCATTTTTCAATAGGTCGAAGCGATAGGGAAACATTTGAACTTTTTGTGAACAAAGATGAAAAATAAATATGAACTTTGTCTTACTTGTTTAAGTCATATCGTTCTTGATAGTATCTTATTTATAAAATACATTTAACTGTCTTGCCGACATTGACTTTATTTTAAAACATTCACAAACTGATTTTCATCTACAAAAGAAAATTACTGAGATGAAAGCTTCTTAAGTAGATTCTTGATCCGATCGAGTTTGGGTCTAAAAGTTTAAGAAGCGATTTAGTCTTTAATTATCTGTAAGAGACAATTATAAGTGGATTATTATAAAATCATTACAAAGATTTCTTGAGAAATGTGTAACGTACACTAACCGACAAATAACATCTCACATATTCAGAGTAACAGTTGAATTTCGATTAGAGAATTATACTAAGAGTATTACGTTAACAATCCATACATCTTGTACTGAATATTCTTTATTGTAAGAAGAATGATTTGTAGAGATATAAAAGATGTATTTTATTTTCTAAATAAAACAAAGTTAAAAATTTAATTAATTGAAAGAATTTTCAAACAAAACAAATGACAATAATCTAATAAATTCAGTTTAAGAATTTTAATGTTGAGAGAGATTTCTGTTTATCTTTTAATTATACTCATAAAAATAAAACAAATCTCATCAATCGATTTTTATTAAGATTTCTTAACAAAAGATAAAATTAAAAATGATATTTAACGATCATATAAATATTTTAAAATAATTCAAATTTATTAATTTATATTAATATTTGTTACGAAATGAATTATAAATTAAATACATTTATCTGTCCTTTTCATTTTTTGTTTCTTTTCATTGATAAATTTATTTTCTCTTAAAAATTGTTAGATAATTTTGTATTTAATTAATAAAAATAATTTTTTCTATAAGAAATGATTTCGAATAAATAACAATATTAACTTTAAGTTGTTATGTAATTATTTCGAAAAGAATAAGTTAATTTTCTTTGAACATTTAGAATTAACTCAAACTTAAGAGTGTAGGTGCCGGTGTAGATGTTGGTGTATCATATCTATGGTAACCACAACCACACTTACACCCACGCATCCTCAAGATAATTATTCTATTATTTACTTTCACTTATTAAAATTATAATAATCTCATTTAATTTTTAATCAAATTCATATTAAATTATCAGTTATCTCCATTTTATTAAACATGCATAGACATATTACAACTTGATCAAAGAAACGCAATTTTCATTTAATTTCAATGAGATTTTCCTTACTTAAATTTTATAATAATCTTCTAATGCTTTTTTTCAATAAAAATCTTATTCAATAACAATCATTTCTGTCCCTTTAATATTGAATTTTCGCTAGAATGAAAAGGATAGGGTCCAGAGACGGGAATTATCTATTTACATGTATTATTTTTGTCGGTAACATGGCAAAAATGACCATTTTGTTGGCACAAATAATCATGTAACTATGGCATATTTTTGATAATATAATTTTATTTGCTATTATCGTTTTATTTGAATAGCATAATATTTAATATATAATATTTTATTGAATAAATTAAAATAATGAGGCAATGCCAATTTTACTTTTAATATGGAGGAAGATGAAAATGATATTAATAACAAAAAAACGAAACGTTCGTATATACAGAGTATTATAGCGCTTTGAAAACAATGTTCGCCTATTTTTGTATGGCATGTCATTTATTATCATCGACAAATGTTTTTAATGCATGTTTGACAAAAAACAATGATGTATCGAAACGTTCTATATGATAAATGAATAAAATAAGATCCAGAAGTAGAAGCTTAAAAACATACGCCTTGTAATTTGATCATAAAAAAGTTTAGTTTTTGCATTATTACAAAACATTATTAATAAGTTTGTCAGTTTCATAGTCCTGGTAGAGTGCATATAGATAAAAAAGTTCAAAATCAATTTTGATATACAATGTTAAAGAGATCTCCATGCACTGTGGTTTTTTGTGAAATCCTACGTTTTATAAAATTGACTTCAATAAAGCTAAAGCATTTTTAAACTTTATTATTCATTCGTCAAATATGAACCTTTTAGAAAATGTTTGATTTTATATGAGTTAGAAATTCAATTTGATTTCCTGCTGAGAGTCAAGTGAATCGAGTTTCGATGAACGCTACTTGATGGATAATCAAAATTGATAATATGATCCAATTAAATCCGTTGATCCTAATAAGTAATAAAAGACTGTATTTGCAATATTTATTAAAACTATTTCATTGATTTTAAGCAAAAAAGATTTCATTAGCTTGTTGGTTTATATGACTTAAACTTACTGCAACATTCTAACACATTTCAGATAAGATCGTTATCATCATATTATGATAAAATATTAAAACTATCGATGATTAATGCAATAATTAAAGCAGCTAAATTCTAATGATAACTTTTCAATTATATTATGATTCATATGAATAATGATGGCAATTGTCGACTAGCAACTGCAACTTTTATAATATCATTTCGAGTAATTTCCAAATGACTTCTATAAACGCTAATTTAGAGGAGGTTCGAAAAACATTGCCGAATATCGATCTGATAGTAAAATCGAAGTTTTAACTATTAAAAGTCTTTTTTTGAATGAAGAAACTGGCTTTAATTATTTTAAAAACTGTTTTTCCATGATTTCATGATTAGGGAACTTCTATACTTGAAAGAATGGTCACTTGCACTACTAGGTGCACGTTCTAGTATCTATAAAAGAGCAGTCGATGGAATAATATGTCAATTAGGTTTATTCGCATATTTACTCCCTCTTGTGTTATTATTTAATCAATGAGTAGAGATGACTTAGAATTTGTAATATATTCATATTGGTGAACTATCTCGTGAAGGTCTTGATGATTGTACATCTGATCATGCAGATTCTATAATTAATTCTTTACTTCTCTCAAATGATAATCAACTATCAACATTTATATATAATCAGTTGCATAGATTAACGGTTTTCCGTGCTCATCTCTAGTAGATTTTATTTTAAAGATTGAGAAGCTGGATAGGTGTGGGTGTGTCTGAAATGTAATACTCACACTCACATCCAACCTCCAGTTGAATTGAGAAATGTCTTCTATTCATGTTAACATACTGATCTGTTCCACGGTATGTTGATATCTATAGAAATCATTTTTTTTCTATCTTTCATTTATTTATTCTTCACAGATGAAGTATTCTTTTTCTTTAAGCAGAAAGAATAACTTATAGTACTGAATGGGTACAGTTTTTTGTCTCTCCTCTCTCTCTTCGTTACTTTGAATAGCCTGTTGGGTGGCCGTTCTTTTTCTTATCCAACACAGAAACTCTACCTTGTTCAGATACAATAACTATATATCGTCAAGATCTTTTTCTACGGTACATGTTTATTTTCACAACAAAGTCAAGAATAAATTATAGTTTCTTTTTCACGTCTTCCAGATTGTTTCTATACCATTGCAGATGCGAGTGGTCTGATGGTAGTGATTGATGTGCAATATCTACAGCACGCTGACAGAATGAAAGCGCTTTAGAATGTTGTCCCATTTTGCTGTACACATTACCCATGTGTCCAAAGGACATAGCCAACTCAGGATGATTGGGAAGAAGTGATTGTTGTCGAATTTCAAGAGCTTTTTCATGAGATGAAAGTGCTTTCGGATAATCACCCATGTTGTAATGCACTAAACCAATGTTGTTGTAGGACTTAGCCAACTCAGGATGATTGGGAGGAAGTGACTGTTGTCGAATTTCAAGAGCTTTTCCATGAGATGGAAGTGCTTTCGGATAATCACCCATGTTGTAATGCACTAAACCAATGTTGTTGTAGGACTTAGCCAAATCAGGATGATTGGAAGGAAGATATTGTTGGTGAATTTCAAGGGCTTTTTCGTGAGATGAAAGTGCTTTCGGATAATTACCCATATCGGCATACACTAAACCAATGTTACCATAGGATTTAGCCAAATCAGGATGATTGGAAGGAAGTGATTGTTGTCGAATTTCAATGGCTTTTTCATGAGATGAAAGTGCTTTTGGATAATTACCCATGATATAATGCACATTACCAATGTTGTTGTAGGAAGAAGCCAAATTAAGATGATTTGGAGGAAGAGTTTTTTGATACATAGCAAGTGATTTTTTATACAGTGTAAGTGCTTCTTCATATTTTCCTTGTTCATCTTTGATCATACCAAGATGAACATAAATATATGCCTTGTTCTTATCATCTTCGGTTTGATGAAGTAAAACTTGATAGATATCTTCAGCTTTGTCAAATTGACCCATTTTCCATAGTACCAAACCCAGTCTGTACCATCCTCCAGAATCTGGATAACTCTCTTTTCGAATATAATCAGTAAGTCTGCTTAGTTCTGGATCATTATCAGCAGTCAGTGTCAAATTAACTTCATATAAACGATTATTTCCACCCATCTGTTTAATGTCCTGGATACGAAAAATGCTATGCATGGAAAATAAGACTTCCTCTTCCTTTTGGAATTTACTAATACCAGCAATGGAAGCAAATGGTATTGTTGATTGAGCAGGATTAACTTTCATAATAAAAAGTACACCCACTTGATCTGGATTTCTTGCAGCATTTTGAGCAAAACATAGTGAAATATTGCGAACCGTGCTGGTAGATAAGAAATTATTGAATGAAATAAGACCACCTTTAGTTTTGCTCATTTGTTCAAAATCTCCTGCAGATAAACCTTGACCACGATAAACGGTGAAAGTGTTAGCAGCAGTTGTACTAGCATATTGTTCCTTGTGCAGTTGTTCAATCTGTCGATGCAAATCACCGATGAAGAAGCCCATATGTGTAATGATATCACCATCCATCAATCGTAATGCACGATTCAGCATCGGATACAAGAACATTTGACAGGTGTACCAATAAATTGGTGTTTTGTTGTAGTATTGACTTTCTAATCGTTTAATGTTAACCATTTCTTCTTCATTATTGGCAAAAGCATCACGGCAGTAATTAAGATAATCTTGGATGTGCTTTTGGTTAAATTTGATGGTGAAAATGATTTCTTTGATGATTTGAGTATACATAAAAGAAGGATCTAATTGATCCAACTTTTTATTTGTTCCCATGAAACTCATGGGAATAGCATTCTGCTCACATTGATGAACAGCTTCCTTGAGTGCTTCACATATGGGTGTAATATCTGTGAAGACATCCTTTATTTTGGGCCAATCTTTAGTCCATTGTTCATGATATTTCTTATTGCCACAAAAAATAAATATTGAATCAACTTGAGACATATTGTGCACGCGAGGTACAATATGTTGTCCAAGTGATCCAGATATAATCATACATACCTTTTTGTCGACGATTGTTTGAATGAACTCAAGACATTGATCGCCATCTATAAATGTATTAATATCATTCACAATACATCGCAGTTTTGTGATTGTATTTTGACAATCATCATTTGTTTCGGCAATGTTACTATCCAACCAAATTAGAAGAACATTTTGTGCCTGTTGGATATTGATACATCGACGACCTTCTGCACCTTTTGGAACTGTCGATGCATTTGGTTTTGATTGTCCCTTGCCCATTGCTTGCTATGTAAATGATTTGAATTGGAGTTACTGTGAAAAATTTACTAGTGCAGTAATGATCGAAACCGTTCCGTTTTATAGGTGTCTACTTCGTTTCGAAATTTTTTTCTCTCTATTTAGCTGTTAATGATGTCACTATGAAAAACAGCATATGGAGAACGAAAAAACAACTGATGAAATATTGTCATGGTTCACTAACCATCGAAGTAGCTTGCGAAAAATAAGTATTTTGTTTACGGTGACGAAGAAAAAACGTATTGAGTCATGTTTGTTATTGGAGAATCCCAAGTAAAAAACGTATTTATATAGGTAAATTTTGACTAAATTACACAATTTGATGACATAATTCGTCATCGCGAATTTAAGACATAAAATTAAAAAAAGAATGTTTAAACTAGTTTTTATCATTTTTCTTGCTGTATTCTGTTGACTGAAAGCTTGTATGTAACCATTATGTAGATAACAAAGATAAACTTGGAAAAAAGTGCTTTTGTCATTAACAAACGTATAAAAAATGAAATTGACAGAAAAGGTCTCGATCATGTCTCTATCTTCTTTAGGTTTGGGCAGGCTCTCTTGCGAATGTAGATGTGGGTGAGTGTCGATTAACTCAAAAGATCACACTCACACCCAGAAGCAGATCGTGCACTTCTGTTCCAAAAGTATAATATTAATATATAATGAGTTTGCAAATCACTAGAAATACGTGACATATCAAAAAGAAAACCTTATTTAAACTGGCTAAAGACTTTATCATATACATACGTCTGTTCAAAGAGCAATTGTTCATAAAAACTCATGTCGTAGATATAAATTATGAACATCGAAAATAATGTTAAATTATTATTGTTCTATTAGAAGTTATAAATGACAGGATTGTTAACAATCTCCATAAAACACATGTATATGAGAGAAGCTGAGAAATCTTGCCATTTATTAAAAAATAAAAGCTCATCAAATATCTGATACTCATCGGTCTGACAAATTATTTGATAGAAAAAAATGTATGTAACTTATGTTCGAATGGAAACTGACTCGTTACGATTGTACAGCTTCAGTAGATCCAAAGTATATGAAGAAGATTCTCTAAAGAATGATAATAACGAGTCGCTTTTGATTACGAATCTTTATAATCATTAATGTACTGTTCTTGTTATTTCTTATGATAGAAAGTATTATTGTCTTGTTTGTATATTTAACTTGAAAGACAAGCAGTACATGTGGATTATTCGGTACAAGACTAGTTTTGTTTTTCATCTTGAGGGTGTGGGCGTGAGTATGGATGTTATTTCTGCCTTAACAACACCCACACCCTCAAGATGGCATTAACTATTAACTAATAAAGTAATTTTTATTAAAAACGATAAAATTTGATTTGTTATTTGTTAGGTATGTAGTTTACAGGATGCGAAAGTGATTGTAAGTAATATTAATAAAATAAATGTAGATAAAGTCATTAAAAAAGTTCATGAAAATATAGTTTAACGAACAGATTGAATACGAAGGTTACAACTCGATATAATGCACAAAAAAGGGTGTGGGTGTGATGGATGTCGATGTGAGTAATTTATTGGCTCTATATTTACACTCAAACCTAAATCAGCTTGTTCCCTCTTGCTTATATGCAACGGCTCGCAGAGAAACATATTTTGTTGCTACGGCATTAATAGTATATTCATCGATATTTCTTTTTGAACTTTTTAATCACTATTAGAATGCAAATTGTTTCCATTTTGAACTCTCACTAATTGACAATTTCATTCAATATCAAATTCTATCTCCGTTATTTCAAATGCTGGGTTCCTTGCAATCAGAAATTCACATTCAACAGGGAATTTAGATATCCAAGATACATCAGCACCAACCAATCGTTGACATCCATCTGGTGGTTCACTCGTATCAATTTCTAATAAACAGCCTTTTTCACACATAAAACCAAATGATACTTCTTTATCCCATGATGTACTGACAAATGTACCATATTTGAAGGGATTGTTAAATACGTATTTATCAACTTCAGTATCTCTTAAACCGTGGTAAACTAACGGCGGACGGTTTTATCTTTCATCATATTTGTACAATAGTCGAATAGCTGAGTTCAGTATTGCACCAAATATCGGCCACTTCTGCTGATGCCAGTTGTCTCCCGGTTCAAAAGGATTTTGTTGACAAAAAAGTATTTCATCCAAGCGCAAATCGGCATAAACAGCAGTGTCTGTGTACAGTATAACTGCAAGCATTTGATCGTAGTTTAGAGGCGACCCCATTCTTACGTGTCTTGGATGTTTCAATTTGTAACGTACAACATCACTCAAGCATTTATATGGGCCTCCTGTGGGGCACAAAACGTAACTAAACCCATTTTTGTTCAGTTCATTGATAAGATCCCCATCTTTTCCTGTATTTGTGCTTACCCGACATTCTGAGCGCTTACCAGGCTCCCATCTCTCAAAACCCGATGTAAATTTTTTCAAATTCATATTTTCTTCTACAGAAAGTTCACCACGTCGATCCACATGCAAGTAAATCGTACAGTGACCAATATCATGCATTTGGTATCCATTCTTGCACAGACGAATAAACGCGTCACAATATTGACCATATTCATCCATGTGTATACGATTTGCCGTTGTGTATTGATCATTTTTAATTTCCAAATAGAAATCACATGATGTATTTTTGGGACACATACGAAAAGTTGTGAAAGTAGTAGTTGTCATTGTATGATGTAGTGCTAATAGCTTTTATCAATACAACGTACTAAATCGGTTTCCAGACACTTTATCCACATTAACCGTAGCACAACTATAAAAGAAAGAAAGTGGTAATCGCATTGTGTATTTCGAAGGGAAAGAGCTACGAATATGAAACAGTCAACCCTGAAGTGGGTGTGGGTGTGGGTGTGGCTGTACCATGTTAAGAACGCTTAGATTCACACTTACACCCACACCCTGCTGATTTTGTATCGAATGATCGGAAGAAATATACCATTCTATAGTCTGTCCATGTCAATATATGACCTCTGTATATGGTTGTTGTTTAGTGTATGATGGTGAATAGACTTATCTATGCAACAGTTGAGAAAATATAAAATATCTTCAGAGTATCAAAATTTGTTAGTTGTCATTTTTCTTTGCTTTTACTGGTTTTTTGTTTATTAATGTCAAAGATGAAATCGGTCAGAATTTTTGATGACTTTTATATCTGTTCTTATCAAATTCTAAATAGCATTATATTGATAATTTGATTCTCTTCTACTAAATAGTTGATCATAATGAATAAAATTAGATGAAAAAAAGCAAACTAATCATAGAAAATAAAGAAAATATCAGGGAATTAAGATTAATAAAGATACTAGACAAGTGTAAAATGGATGCGTAAAAAAAATAAATCATTTAAATTTTTAACGGACAGTTAAATAATCAAAACCACAGAAATTAAGCAAATTTCAATAATATATACTTACTGATATCACGTACTCATATGTGTATAACACTATTTATTTTCTTCAGCAATTGCTTGGCTTGTTACTCTTGCAAGATGACAGAGCTTTATGTTTCCTTTTATTTGTTTTTACTCTTTTTTTTCTGTTTTACTCCTTTTTTCTAATATATTTCAGCCTTGTACGTGCCTGAAAACGATTGCATATAGTGAAAGTAAAGTAAAACGATTAAGATGACGAAGAAACGGCGAGTAATTATATGATCGAAAGAAAATTAAAATTTATCCAATGAAATTCATTTTCAATAGAATTCACATATAAATGTTTGAGTGAAACGATGTAAAGATTGATAATATCGCATAGTATTATTATTTTTCTAATTAAATAGATATTTTAGAAGATTCAATACATTTATTTTATTTCTCCATAAATAAAGATTTTTTTTGATGAAATCAATTACGAATAGAATAGTTTGTACAGTCAAACAATTGTCTATTTCGTGATTTGTCATATAATGGGTATTAATAATCAAGCTAAAAACTATAAAAACAACCATGAAAATATTTGTTGTAAAACGAAAATCTTTTTATCGTTATCTTCATAAAAATTATTTGTATGAGAATAAAACTAAATTTTATAAAATCTATTTAAAAATATTGTATTCGAAATAGGTAATTTTCGATGTTAAACAAATAACTGTTGTTTTTTTGTCTATTTGAACGTTTCAAAATAATTTATTCACAAAACTTTATCCTTAATTCTTTATTTCTAGTTATATGTTATTGTGAAGTCTCGATGATTATTTATTAAAGAATAATTTATTAAAATGTGCAATTAATGCATAAGAGTTATTATGCAAGTCTTTTGACATTATTTTCTTTAACTCTGTTCTATACAAAACATGAATAATAATCAATTTGTTCATTTCATATCATTTTTAACAACAGAAAAACAAAACATCTAATTTATTAACAAAAAAAATAAACGTTTGACTTCTTTTCGAAATGTTTTCGATATAACTAAATATGCATAATAACCAATACAAAATGAGATATCACTAATAAAATATGCTACTAAATTCAGAAAGTTGTTGATCTGTGTTAAGCCAACATTCTGTACGATCTGATAATATATAACGACAACAAACAGCATAGCATTACATGCTATGTAAATACAAATATCCATAACTACCATTAGAACAAATTGTCGATCTTTCGCATGAAAGGGATGTTCAGAGTGTCGTGGTATATTTACAGTATTCGCCGTTACAGGAGCAATGCGTCGTTGATGCAGTTTTCGAATGTTTTTTGCAGTCCATATGCCAAAAATAATCATTAACAAAGGCACTGCAATTGCTTTAACGAACAATGAATAATAACTCAAGAGAAGGGTATATAGGCCTGCTCGAGCGTAACACATAAAATAATCAGGTGCTATTTCTTGAATATCGACTAAGAATAATGCATGACAATGAAACAAAATCCAAAATAATGTTCCACAACCGATACAGATATAAGCGAAACGAAGAGTACTTTTTTGTCGTGTTCGAGCATTTGTTGATGTGACTAAAACTCAGTCGATTGAAGCCAAGATAAGATAAAATGGGCTGAGAATATCGAATAAATACGATCTGTAATAATAGAAACGACACATGAAGAGATTATATATAATAAGATCTGTGCCATAGCCAACTGTTAATATAAGGAATAATAGTGCTAAAATAATGTATAAGAAATTAGCGATATTCACTGCTATCAAATAGAGAGAACATGGAGTTTTACGTTTGATTTTTCTGAGTGAAAACAATCAGATTGATGTCACAACTGACAACACCACACACCAATAATATTGGACCACCGATTCGAAATAAATTTGTCTGTACTGATTGTAACAATGTGAAAAAACCGTCTGACGAAGACATGTTTCTTTGAGAATAACTTTGATATATCTGAAAAATGTTTTTTTTTGTTCGAGATAAAACTTTTAAATGAAAGAGTGTAATAATAATGAGTCGGATACAATTGTTTGATTTTGCCACGTCGGAATCATCTGAAACAAAAATAACCACAAGTTTTACGAACAAAGCACAGATATTTTTAATAAATTTAATGAGAGTGTAACGATGTTTGTTCCTTTTTATCTTGTTCTTTTATTCTCTCTGGTGAGCGAGTTTATAAATATAAATATCGAACAAAAGCTTATAATTAATTGTAAAGAAATATATTTTTCATTAGAAAAATGATTAATGAAGTCTCTTGAAAATAAAATAATTAAATGAGTTGATATAATAATCAATTTAAAATTCCATCTATACTGAATTTAATTGAGAAAAATACTAAAATTATTTTACTTCGAATAAGTTATTTATTTATTTTGTTGACTATAATCACGAATGCAATGACTTGCTTTGCCAAATAATTTTCGATTTGAATTTGGAACTGATTTTTCTCGATGGCTATTATCACCAATACTTGATGAAAATCTTAATGATATGTCAATCTTGAGGGTGGGTTGGGTAATAGTTAAGATTACACTCATACCTCATATCTGAATCAAACTTAATTCAAATATTAAAAACTCATTTTTAATTATTATATTCATTTATTTTTTAGTCAAAATAAACAAAAATATTTTCATAAAAACATTTAATTATTCATTTCGTCATTAACATCAACAAATTTAATTCAAATCAATATCAAATTTTTGTATTCGATGATTACACCAATCGACCACATAGAGATTACCTTGAACATCGAATGATAAACCTGTGGGACCATTGAACTGATTTGTTTGCTTTCCTTTTTTATTTCGACCAACAACAATATTACCTTCCTTAGATCCTTCACACCAACGCATTATTCGATGATTGTTCCAGTCAGCCACATAAACATTACCCAAATGATCGACAATCACTCCTTGAGGTTCAGACAATAGTGTTAAACGATTCCCTTCAAATTTTCCACCAGCAACAACAATACCTTTTTTTGCACCTTTCATCCATTTCATCACGCGATGATTCTCAGAATCCGACACATAAACTGAATAATCTTCATCAACGAAGATATAAGTAGGCCAATTGAGTTGATCGAGATGATCTCCTATTCCATTTCCACCTGCTACTATTGTTCCTTCTCTTTCTCCTTGTTCCCAACATCTCACTTCATTCTTCTTTGTGTCAGAGACATAAAGATTTCCATTGCTATCCATTGTTAGACCTCGGCAATCAATGTCAGAAATGATTGTTTCTCCATTTTTACCATTTTGACGAGGCCATCGTACCACTCGTCTGTTTCCTCTATCACAAATGATGAAAGAATCATTTATTTTATCAACAATCACGTTTATTGGATGACTCAATTGATCAGTTCGATTTCCCTCTCCATTTGCACCTGCAACAACTTGACCATTCTTTGCTCCATATTTCCATGCAACAATACGGTGATTCAACCAATCAGCAATATAAATGGTTTGATGGCCATCATCAACATAGACAGCATGAGGACAACAGAGTTGATTTAACTGATTGCCTTGTCCATTTCCTCCAGCGACAGTAACTCCATGTTGTTTCCATTTTGTGTTGATATTAATGTGATTGACAGGAATTGTTTGTTCTGAAAGAAAAAACATTTTGCGTATATTTGAATGAAAAACACGTTTTGGCCTGTTTGTGAACTTTTGTCGCAGAGTCAATATTTATCATTTTTATCATAAAGGATAAGTATAGGAAAAACAGAACTTTTATTCTTTTACTAATGTATAGTAAAATCATTATTTGTTACATTGTATTATAATTGATATAAATCATTCATTTATATTACAAATTTAATTAGACATGTGATGCTGTATAACTTGAATTATAAATGATATCGAAAGAAAACTTTCTCTTTTCCTTTTCTTCTAAGCATACATGAAAGTGTCGCTTTGATTATTTTCATATATTTACGAATCGATACTAATCACTAAGTTCTTCATCTATATTCGCACTCGAATTAGATAACTGATGCTATATTCACATTCTCTTATATAATTTACTATTGATGGAGAGATCTCTCACTTTATTCATATAAGTGTCATAATTTAGAAAGACAAATAAGAACTAAATATTAATGTTATCGTGAAAAATATGTAACAGTCTAATGGTAGGAAAAGATAAAATATCATTAGAGTTCATGTTAGTCAATATTGAATGTATCGATTTGATTTCAATTCTAAATAATTTTCTGTCATCTAAAATAACTAACTGATAAACACAAAATAAAATTTTTGTAAAAGAATATTTATTTGTTTCAACTAATTTCACCTTTCTGAATTTTTAAAGATTTTTTTCGGCGATAAAAAAATGATTTTTATATGGATCATTCGCTTGTAAATCAGAGATTTTCTCTCAGTAAACTTACCGATCGAATTGTTTGTTTTATTAACATTAACATTAGTAGCTGATGGATTTTTCTCTTTGAATGTAAGTAATTTTTGACGCCATTGAACACTCATATCATAGTCCCCTTTCTGTGATGTGAGTTTACCAAGGTCTTCATATAAACTGATATGTAATGAATCATTCGATGGAAGTTGTTGCAACGAACGAGTAAAATATTTTTCAGCCAAATCAAATTTACCCATTTCCCATAATACATTCCCTAATATTCGAAAATTCATTTCACCACTTTTGATTTGTTGTTTCATATACATAAGAACTTGTTTTAAATCATGTTCGTCATCATTACATAAAGTCATTTTAATGATCCATATTTGATCATCATTACGATCAATATTACCAAGACGAAAAATAGAACCGATCATAAAGAGAACTTCTGATTCATCTGGGAAATCACTATGTTCACTAATATCAGCAAATGGTTTTGTAGTGACTATCTTAGGATCAGCATCAATTTCAAATAATACTCGTTCTAAATCAGTCTTTGTAGTTATATCACCAAGGAGGAAGAGAGCTGTTGTACGTTGTTTACTAGTGGAAAACATTGAATTTATAGAAATGAACTGACCAATATTATTTTTAAGACCATTTAACTCATCGATCGACATTAGTTGACTTCGATAAACTTGCAAAGGATGGTTAGATTGATATTTTTGCAATTCACGATAAATATCATAAATAAATGATCGAAATAAAAATATCATATGGATATTTTGTGTACGTAAAGCTGCATTAAGAATCTTGTAGAAGAATGATTCTTTTGTGTACCACCATAACACTTTATCCGGCGAATAATCTTGTTGAAATTCACGCAGATTGTTTAGCTCGGTATGATTTCCTTCATATTCATTTACACAAAGATTAATAAGTTCATTTTTGTCTACTTCAGTTGATTTTAATTGTAGAAGACAGTCAACGAGAATTTGAGAAAAAACAAATTGTCCATTAACTCCTGTTGTTGACTTCCCCGCACCAACACTTGTTGTAAAAGTATAAATTGAGAATGGTTCTTCTACCTTTTTCTGAATTTTATGATCTGTCGTAATTTGAGATACAAGTTCATCAAGATTAACAACAACAGATTTTATCTGTAGAAAAATTAATAAAATGAAACAAACTTCTTTTAGAAAAATTTTACTTTGGAAAATTTGCAAGTCCATTGTTCATTACTCTTCTTATCCATACAATAAACATAAATTGATATAACTTGTCGAAGTTGATGAATGAAGGGTACTATTTCTTGTCCTAAGCTACCACTAACTATAATTACTAATCGATCTTTTTGTGATGTTTGTTCAATATATTGTTGACATTGTTTTATATCTTGAAATTTCTTGATATGATTAATAATGGAACGTAATCTTACTTCTGTATCTCGAGTGTCTTTAACGACTACATTTTCATAGAGCCAAATAAGTGAGAATATTTCCAGAGACTTATCATCGGTATTTGTGTAGAAACCATCATTTGGTAGAAGAGCAGTGGCCATGTTAGTTAAAAAGACTAAACATAGTATAGAGTTCTAAAATGTTGTGTTTACTTTATAATATAATTATCGAATAAATTCTGCGTTTTTGCAGTCAAAAAAAAGAAGGTGACATTTTTTGTATTATTGTTTCATTTGTTTATGGTATTTTTATGTCAGTTTTTTCAAACTTTGATGTAAATTAAAAGAATAAAAGAATAATATGTTATTATTGATTAAAGAAATGGAACTGGTTATGGGTGTAGATTTTGTATTGATCATACACCCACACCCACACCCTCTATGATATGCTCCTAACAACTTAATGTTCCCTTGACTGTAGTCAGGGTCTTCATCTCTCGAACGACTGTGTATTTGCATGTTTGTCCGCAGAGCTTTTACAGTCAAGGAACGTAGTGAATCGCGTCAATTCATGCTGCTTGTTCTCATCAATATCAGTTTATTTACTGACTTATTCACGCAAACACATGAATAATATTTCTGAGTGTAACTAATAAGAATATTTCTGTACACAACATGAACAATATTATCTGATATAGACAAAAAATTATGATTGAATAATATTAACCTACCTTAGAAGTCAAAGCGAGGATCAACAAGATATTTGAAAAGAGTTAGCTACGAGGATGAAAAATGAGTGGATTAAGTGAAATTAAATCTTCTATATACACGATGCTTATCTCTATTCTTTGTATTCGTATATATTTGCGCCAAGTCGTTCTTCTTAGGAGTGTTATTTTATCTTTATTTTACGTTATAATAAAGAATAAAGTAACAAAAATCTTTATCTTTATTTTATAAATATAAAGGCTTACTTTGTTTCGTTATAAAATAAAGATAAAGTAACATCCCTAATTCTTATTTGTCTCTTTTCCTAGTTCTTATCAACTCATAGAAGAGTTTATTACGAGCAAACAAAAATGACAACGTAGTAAACTAAAAGTTGTTTAGAAATGAATCGATTTCGATGGAAACAGAAAGTTGAAGAAAGGAGCACAAACATATCAGAGATATCCATTGCGGTTGAGAATGTGCCGCTGGCGCACCGCGACGGTTTTCAAAAAAAGAAACCGTGCCGCTGCCACGACCGCCACCACGGTAGCGATAGCATCACCATGGACATGTCTGAAATATGTTGGGAAAAATATTCAATAAGTCATAAAGGTATAACTCATACGAAATAAATTATTTATTAATGTCTGAAAATAACTACGTAGAAGAGTAAATAGCTTTGGAAAAACCATCTTGAGGGTGGGTGTGGGTGTCTCTTCTTTCAACCCACAACGACACCCACACCCTTTAGTCGAGGAAATTACCATATCTGTAAGGAAATTCATATATTTATACATATATATTACCATACGTTTCCGTACTTTTTTGTACTTTCCGGGACTTCTTGAGACTTTGGTACTTCGGAGGTACAGTTGTCTCTTTGTTCCCCCTTGATTAAAACACACATCGATATCAAGGGAAAACAAGCTAATTTCTTGATTTCTCGGTGATTTGCGGCTAGAAATCAGTTTGTTCTCCCTTGAAATATCAAAGAAGGGAGATTTATAAAAAGAACAAAATAATTAAATATTCAATGTCAACTTTTTTGGGAAGAAGCTTAGTCTAGAAAAATTTGATTGCCTTTTTACCATTTTAATATTAGCAGTTCTGAAGAGTTGAGTGCAAAAGTTTGTGTGTATTCAGTACAAAACTTACGATTAGTTAGCTCTCTATAATACTAATATTATAACAGAATAAGAATGGAAGTATTTGTTTACAACATGCTCGAGACGATCGAAACTAAATGATCATGCGACGAATTGCCCTAGTATCATACCATATTCATCGAATTCTTCATATATTCAAATAATAAAACATCTAGAACAGCCAATAAAATTCGAATCTGTGTTTTTTAAATAATTGTGCAAATATGCGACCGTACAGTAATTCCAACTGAATTTGTGGCGAATGTGTATTTTTTCAAGAACGTATCGTATTTGAGTACCGCATGAACCGTTTGATCCATATTGTCATTATAGCGAACTGTTCTATCTTTTGACAAGTCGTTAATCCATTCTCTTTTGTCATTAATACCGTTCTCAGTTTCAATAAATATTAAAGAAACCTTCTCGCTTTGTAGTTGAGAATTTGCCCATGTCATTGCATAAGTTAATTCTTGAAAATTAACAATACTATTACAGTAAGCATTTGACACTAATATGATAAAATAAATTAAAAGAAATTGAAAATGTAAATAAATATTCATACTAACTAAGACTTTACAACTTCATCAATTTTACCAATATCTATTAAAGAATTACAAAAAATTGGTTTATTCCATCATCGACAAATGTTAGAAAAGCAGATTGAACATATATATATATATATGGTTTATATTGGGTTTAAATGGCCAAATGAATAATTCATCATTGATTATAAACAATCGACCAATTGAACTTATTGCTAGAATAGTTGAGATGTGAAACACGTACTGAATATTGCATACTATCGAAAGCTTTATAGGATTGTAATATTATAATGTGAGTTTCTTTTGACTTTTCTATTTTTCTTCTATTCTTGTTAATTCTTTTATAAAGATAAAATTGTAAAAGAAGAATTCAATATTGGAGGTACATATGGTATCAATATACAAATGATATTACTAATTATCCGTATCCATTTAGTTTTGTTCAAGTTAGTTGA
>CAJNOI010000036.1:365782-386428 GCA_905250115.1 Adineta steineri
TTTTTTGTGATTAGTTCGCAGCTATGAAATTTGGTGATCAAAACTCAACTTTTTCGTGATCAAAAAAAAAAATACCAACCGGTTCCATGGTGCTGCTCATTGAGTAGCTCGTCTATGTAATAAAATGATTTATATCACTACTATACTTATTAGTACTATAACAGTCTTATATAAAAAATGAATATCAAAACTAATTTTCGCAAGTTCATATCAACTGAACTTATTCTTTTTTTTCTACCTAATAGAAAATTTTGTATATAAAATAATACCGTTTTGTTAATTTGAATATATATTTTAGAGTAATAAAGTATACAACATGCAATTTTAAGTATAGTCATGCAAATATATCTCTATACATACCTATAACAATAACATTAAAAATCATTTGTTGTGTACGAATTTTATGTTTAACATTGGCAATATATTGACCAGCATGATCAGATTGAGCATCATTCAATATTAAACGATGTGTACCATCAGGTTGTGATTCAAGTACGAGATTCTCATTTGATTTAATTTCTTTACCATTTTTTGTCCATTTTACTTCAGGCATTGGTTTACCTGATGCTTGACATTCAAGTGTACATGAACCACCTTGATTTACACGAACTTCAATAGGTTCCGAAGATATATCCGGTACATCTATAAAGAAATATTCTCTCGTAGTAACACTTTCGTTTCTTAGCTGATTAAGTTTATTCAATAACTTACCCATAACAGTCACTTGACTAACTAATTCTGTTTTACCCATTTGATTTTCAATAACCGCCTAAAAATAAAATTTCTAGATTAAATAATTCAATAAATAATTTATTTCGTTTACTTTATATTGTCCATCATCGGTTAATTGAGCATCTAATATTTTCAAAGTATGTGTTGATCCATCATCAATAATAATAATACGATCAGGTTGTATTTCAATTGGCTTATCATTATGAAACCATGTACATGTTGGTAATGGACTACCATCAGCAGTAACAGTAATTGTTGCTTCTTGTCCACGTGATATTTCAAAATCTTGCATTTTTTGTTGAGCAGTTGGTGGTGCTAAAATGAAATTTTGTAAAAAAGAACGTTTTTTTATTTTATTCTTACCAAGAACATCAATATTTATTTCTGATGTATGTGTACCAAATTGATTTTCAATTTTACATTCATATTTTCCTGAATGTTTCACTGTTGCACTAGGTATAATGAATGTTGCTTGACCAGTTGTTTGATCAATTTTAATATCAAAACCATCTTTATTTGTTAGAACTTTTCCATCACGTAACCATGTTATTTTTGGTGTTGGATGTCCTTTAGCTGTACATTCAACTGTTAATTTTTCACCTGTTTTAACTTGAAGAAATTTGGGTGGTTCTTGCATAAATAATGGTACTTGTTGTCCAGTTACTTTAGCTTTCTTTGTTTTAATTGTACCAGCTGAACTTGTTATAACAGCTTGATATTCACCAACGTAACGTTCACTAAATTGACGAAAAACAAGACGATAAAGACCATCATCAGTAACAATGATTTCATAATCTGTTGAATCTCCTGATAATTCTTGTCCATTAAGTAACCATGTTACTTGTGGACGTGGTTTACCTTGTGCACGAATTTCTAATGAAAATTCTTCACCTATTTTAGCTGAATTTGCCGTTGGTGAATCATTTAAATCAGATAAAATTGTTGGTTTTTGTTCTTTAATATTAACTGTTGTTTTTATATCTAAATTTCCACCTTTATTTTCAATATGCATTGAATAAATACCTTTATCTTCTGAACGACAATCATCAATAACTAATTTATATGTATTATTTTCTTCTGTTACAACATGTATACGTTCATCGAAATTAATTGGTTGTGAATCTTTAAACCAAGTTATAACATTATTTTCTCCACTAACACGTATTGGTATTTCTCCTTGTTCACCAAAATTAAATGTTAATGTTGATTCTAATTTGGAATCTAATTTAGGTTTCAAATGTACATTCAATGTACTTGTTGCTTCGATTTTTTCAATACCATTATCAATAATGGCAGTATATTTACCAACATCAGTATTATCTAATTTCGTAATAGTTAATGTTGTTATATCTGAATTTTGTTTTGATATTTCAATTTTATGTTTCGGTGAACTTTTAAGTGGTTGATCATTACATAACCATGTTATTTTAGGTTGTGGAATACCTGATGCTTCAATAGTTAATGTTATTTGTTCACCAAGAATACCATCAATTGTTTCAGGTAAAGTTTGTTTAATTGTAATTGGTGCAGTAACATTGATTTTAATTGGTTCACTTTCATGTTTACCTAATTTATTCTTTGCAATTAATGTATAAACACCTTGATCTTGTTGTTCAACATCAGTTGTTATTAATCGACAAATATTTGTTGTTTCATCATATGTTATTTGTGTTTTAGCTGATGCTTTTATTTCTTTTCCATCTTTCATAAATGTTATATCAGGTCGTGGTCGTCCATTAACAATATATTCAAGTGTTAATGTATCATGTTGTTTTAAATCTGTATTTATCGCTTGACCTGATGATGTTATTGTAACATTATCAACAGTTGTTACTTGAACATTTGAATTTATTGTTCCTAAATCATTTTCAACACTTATACGATAATTTCCTTCATCTTCAATTTGAACATTTTTTAATCTTATTTCATATAATGTTGCATCTGTTGAACTTGTTACAAGTTCATAATGATCACCTGTTAATTGTATTTCAATGTCATTTTTAAATAAACGTATAGTTGGTTTTGGTGTTGCTAAACATTTAAATATAATTGATGCTGTTTGATTAATATATGCTTCACATGTTGCTTGTGGTTTTTGTAATAATGTTGGTCCTGTTTCAACTTGTAATTGAACAGTTTCTTCAAGAGGTGTACCAACTGAATTTTCTAAACGTAATGTTATTGATCCAGCATGTTTCAATGTTGATTGATTGATTGTTAATACACTTTTTCCTGTTGAATTATCTGTTTTTATTTCGAAACCATCTTTAGGTGTTAATGGTTTACCATCACGTAACCATGATATTTTAGGTGTTGGATTACCATCAAATTCACATTCAAAACGTGCTTGTTCACCTTCTCTAACAGTCACAATTGGTTCAGGTTTCTGTTTTAATTGTGGTGCTTTTTGTATTTGTACTTTAATTTTTTTCGATTTAATTTGTCCAACATCATTTGTTATGACAGCTTGGTATTCACCACTATCTTTTGGTTGTGCACGTTTCATTAATAATGTATATGTTTCTTCTTCTTCAACCATTTCATATTCTTCTTCAACTGTTTCAATTATTTCTTCGCCATCTTTATACCATTTAACTTGTGGTTTTGTACCTGTTGCTTTTATTGATAATGAAACAGGTTCACCAGCTTGTGCAATAATATCTTTAGCAAGATCAGCTTTTAATGTTGGTTTAACTTGTTGTACATTCAGATTTAATTTAACTTCAGTTGTACCACCAATATTTGTTGCTTGACATGTATAACTTCCTTTATCGGTTATTTGGGCAGATTTAAAAACAAGAATTTGTGTACCATCAGCTTCCGTTTGTATTGTAACATTATCTGATGGTTGTAATGGTTGTCCATCTTTAAGCCATACTATTGTTGGAGCAGGTGTACCAGTTATTTTACATTGAAGTTTAGCTGATTCATTAATATTAACATTAACATCCGATGGTTTACCTTCAACTTTTGGTTTAATACAAACATCAAGTTTTGCTTCAGATTTTATCGTATCAATACCATTTGAAATAATAACTTCATAGACACCTGTATCGACAAGATCAGCTTTAGGTAAGGTTAATTTATTAAGATTTCCTTTTGATTCAATTTTATATTTTCCTGATGGAGTTATTTCTTGTCCATTGCATAACCATTTAATTGTTGGTTTTGGTAAACCTTCACAATCAATTTCAAATGTTATACTTTGTCCAACTTGTGCTATAGAATCTTTAAGTGTTGTATTAAATTTTAATGGTGATGATATTTGAATTTGTGTTTGAGCTTCACGTGTTTGTAATTTATTTTTACATATAACTTTATAAATACCCTAGACAGAAGAAAAAAAGAAGGATTTTATTAACTGAGAAAAAAAGATTTTTTTATGTAATTACTTTATCATCTGATGTTGCTTGTTTAATTGTTAATGAACAATTACCATCTGGGTTTTTAATAATTTCAATACGATCTGATGCTTTTAATTCTTTACCATCTTTTGTCCATGTTACATCCGGTTGTGGACGTCCACTAACATAACATTGAAGTTGAATTATTTCTCCAACTTGAATTGTTTGTTGTTCAGGAAATTCATGTTTAAGGTCTGTTGGTTGAAGAACAGTTAATTTACATTGTGATTCTTTATCACCAAGATCATTTGTTAATACTGCTTTGTAAATACCTTCATCTTCAAGTTTTACATTTGGTATAATTAATTCAAATGTATCATTTTTAATTTGTACATCAACATCTATTAATTCAATATTATCTTTATACCATTTAATTGTTGGTTGTGGACTTGCTGATGAAACGATAGTTAAACGAACTTCTTTATCTATTAAACATTCTTGATCAGTTAAACCTTTTGAAATAGCTGGTGCAGCTGAAACATTTAATTTAAATGAAGTTTCCGTTGAACCAACAGAATTATCAAGTTTACAAGTTAATGTACCAGTTTGATCAACACGAGCATTTTTAATACTTATAACAAGACGACGATTAACAGCATCAAATGTTTGTTCAATACCATCTTTAGGTGTTAATGGTTTTCCATCACGTAATAATGTTATTTTAGGTAATGGTAATCCATCAATTTGACATTCAATTGTAGCTGTATCACCTTGTTTCACAGTTGTATCATTTGGTTTTGTAATAAATTCAGGTGATTCTAAAATAAAACAAGATTTAGATTTATGAAAAAAAAACAAACTATTTCAACATACTTGTAATAATAACATTTGTCTTTTTTGATTTAACTTGTCCACCAGCATTTTGAACAATTGCACTATATTCACCTTGATCTTTTTCCGTTGATTTTTCAATAATTAATTTATATATATTATCTTCTTCTTCAATTATTTGAATACCAACTTGATCTAATGGAATTTCATCATTACCTTTAAACCATCTTATTTGTGGTTTAGGTTTACCATCAGCTTGTATTGTCAAAGTAATCGATTCATCTTTTGTTACATTTAATGTTGGTTGTAAATCTGTTTTAATTTTCGGTTGTACACATGTGATATTTAAATTTATTTTCGGAGATTCAACATCACCAGCTTTATTCGTTGCCTTTAATGTATACGAAGATTTATCATCGATTTGTGTACTTTCAAATACTAATGAATATGTATCATCTTTTTCAATTGTTTTTATACGTTGATTATCAATATCAAATGGTTGACCATTTTTTAACCATTGTATATCTGGTTTTGGTACACCAGATACTTTAACATTTAATTGTGCTTGGTCACCAATAACAACTTGAACATCTTGTACTTTACCTTCAATTTTTGGTTTCATGAGAACATTAACTTGACAATTGGATGTTATTGTACCTTGTTCATTGGTTGCAATTATTTTAAATTGTCCACCATCAGTTAAATCAACACGATTTATTGTTAATGTTTGTGTACCATCTGATTTTGATTCAATTTTTTGTTTGGTTGTTGATTTTATTTCGATATCATTTTGATACCATGTTATTGTTGGTTTAGGTATACCTTGACAACGACATGTTAATGTTATATTTTGTCCACTAATAACATCAATATCTTGTAATTGTTCGGTAAATGATAATTGTGCTGATACAATAACATTGGTTTGTTCTTCAACTGTTTGTGCAGCATTTTTAGCACGTATTGTATATTTACCTTGATCTTCTTCTTTAGCATTGGATATAATTAAACGTACATCACCTGTTTGCTCATCATATTCAATATTAAAACGTGCTTTATCTTCTAATGTTGTTACATCTTTTTTATCTTTTAAAAATATGATTTCAGGTTTTGGACGTCCTGAAACTTGACATGAAATTATTATTTGTTGACCTTGTACACCATCAATTTTTGGTGCAAGAGATTTAATAATAGGTGCAACATGTACATTTAAATTAGCTTGACTTGCTATTTCACCTTCTGTATTACTCATAATAACTTTATAGATACCTTCATCTGTTGATTTTGTTTGTTTAATTTTTAATTGATAATTATTACCTTCTTTTGGTATGATAATTTCATAATGTTGATCATCAGTTGATATGGGTTTATCATTAAAAAACCATTGTGATGTTGGTGTTGGTGTTCCACTTGATTCAATTGTTAATGTTATATCTTGTCCTTCAATAATACTTTCATCTTTTAGTCCTTTGATTAATTTTGGTCCAGTATATATATCAAGTTTAGCATCATGTGTAATTTTTCCGGCGACATTTTCTGCTTGACATGTTATTATTCCTTTATGTTTATCAGCATCAATTTTACGTAATGTTAATGATGCTTTTTGTGTCGCATTATCAAATGTAATTGAACAATCAGCATTAGCTGTTAATGGTTTACCATTAAGTAACCAAGTTACTTTTGGAATCGGAAATGCTGATAATTGTGCTTCATAAGTAACTTCTTTACCTTGACTAACAGATGCATCTTGAGGTGTTTGAAGAAAAACAGGCACTTGTTGAACAGTTACTTTCGCTTTTTTTGTTTTAACAACACCGGCAGAATTTTCAACTGAAGCTTGATATTCACCTTGATCAGTAGTTGCTGCATTTGGTATACGAAAAATAGCAGTAACAGTTGTGTCACCAGGTGTGGTTGATTCTTCAATAGTTACTGGACCAATTTCATTACCATCTTTATAGAATTTAATTGTTGGTGTTGGACGACCATCAACAAGAAGACGATAGATAAGTTCAGCACCAACATTAATAGTTTGTGGTTCAAGATCATTTTTTAATGTTGGTTTAACTTCTTTAACATTAAGATTCATTTTAGCATCAATTGATCCAACTTTATTTGTTGCACGAGCTATATATGCTTGTGAATCTTGTGATGTCGTATTATTTATAATTAATGTGGATTGTCCATTATCATCAGTAAGAATTTGTATACGTTCATCAGCTATTATTTCAGTACCATCAACTTTATGCCATGTTACAGTTGCTTTTGGTATAGCAGTAAATTTAATATTAAGTTTTGCTGTTTCATTTAATAAACAGGTTACATCAGTTGGTTTACCATCAATTTTTGGTTTAACTAAAAAAATATTCATTATATTCAAATTATACGAAAAGAATATTACATACCACAAACATCAACATTAGCTTGTGTTTCAATTCTTTCTTTACCATTATCAGCAACAACTTTATAAACACCAATATCAGGCATATCACCTTTATTTATTGTTAATGTACTTGTTGAACCTTTGGCATCGATACGTGTCTTCTGATTTGATTTAATTTCAGTATCATTAAAATACCAAGTTAATTTCGGTTTTGGTACACCTTCACAATCAACAGATAAAACTCCATTTGAACCTTGTATAATATCTAAATCATTTAATTGATTTAGAAATCTTAATGATGCTGTAACTTTAATATTTGATGTTGAATCAGCTTTGCCAATCTTATTTTTAATTGTTAATGTATATGAACCAATATCTTCTTCTTTAACATTTGTTATTGTTAATATACATTCATCATCAGCAGTACGTTCAGTTTTAATACGATCTGATGATGCTAATGGTTTTTGATCTTTTAACCATTGTACATCAACTTTTGGTCGACCATAGACATTTGTTTTAAGTATAAGAGTTTGACCTAAGGTTATTTCTTGATCAGTTAATTGTGGTTCAATACGTGGTGTTTCTAAAGAGATAAGAATAAAATAGAAAAAGAAATTTTATAATATTTTATTTACCAAGTGCTTTAAGTTGAACGGTTGCTTCACTTTGTCCAAGTGCATTTTTAACTTTAATTTGTATGGGTGATTCATCTTCAGGTGTTATATCATGTATGATTAATTTTGTTACTGTTAAACTTTCTTCAATAATTTCATATTTATCTGAAGATTTAATTGATTGATCACGATGTATCCATTCTATTTCGGGTTTTGGTGAACCAGATGTTTCAATTGTAAAAACAGCATCAGTATGTAATAAAGCTTCTGCATCTGCTGGTTTTTTCGTTATTTTTGGTCCAGCTAAAATTAAAATAAAATTTAATATTTTGTAAAAAAATATGTTTTGTTATTTACTTTTAACTGAACATTGAACTGATTCTTCAATTGAACCTGATGTATTATCAGCTTTAATGGTAAGTTTTCCTGTATGTTTTGGTAATGTTTGTTTAATAGTTAATACGGATGTACCAGTTGCTTGATCTGTTTGTACATCAAATCCATCTTTAGCTGTAACTGGTTTACCTTCAAATAACCAAGTAATTTTCGCGGCTGGATAAGCATCAATCTTAGCACGAAATTCGCTTGTCTCATTTTCATTAACATCAATTGATATGGGTTTTTCAATAAATTCAGGAGCTTTTGTTACAATTAATTTACCTTTCTTTGATTTAACTGTACCACCTGAATTTGTCACTATAGCTGAATAATCACCTTGATGTTCAGCTTTACATTTAACTATTTTAAGAACAAATGTATCCGATGATTCATCATGAATTAATTCAAAATCTTGATTTGTTGAAAGAATTTCTTCATTATCATTTTTAAACCAACGAATTGTTGGTCGAGGATTTCCTATTGCTTTTATACTAAATTGTGTAGATTCATCACGAATTGCATTTACATTTGTAATATCAGATAATATTTGTGGTTTAATTTCTTTAACTGTTAAATTTATTTTTGAATCAATTTCACCAACTTTATTCGTTGCACGAGCAATATAAGCGGAACTATCTATTAATTCTGTTTTCTTGAATTTCAAGACACTTGTACCATCAGGTAATTCACTAATTTCAATATTATCAGTTGAAGTTAATGGAGTATTAAGATCATTTGCTTTATACCTAAAATTAATATTAGAATAGATAGATAAATAAACAATGAAATCAACAAACCAGGCAACAGTTGGTTTTGGTATAGCACTAAATTTAGTACGTAATTCTGCTGATTCATTAATTTGAACAGTAACATCATTGACTTTACCATCGACTTTTGGTTTAGCTAAAATGAAAATAATGGGTAAAAAGATCGAATAATTTGATTAAATACATACTGCAAACAGAAATAGTTGCTTTTGTTTCAATAGTACCATCAGGATTAGTTGCAACACATTTATAGATACCATCATCGGGTAAATCAGCTTTTGGTAATGTTAATGTATGAATATTTTGTTTGGATTCAATTTTCGTTTTTGGTGTATTTTTAATTTCTTGATCATTAAAAAACCTAAAGAATTAAGAAAATTTTGTGTTTTAAAATGAATGATGATCAAAATTTTATTTTTACCATTTAACTGTTGGTTTTGGTATACCATTTGTTTCAACAGTCATTACACAAGGTGATTGTGCAATTATATCTTGATCTTTTAATGGTTGAATAAAATCTAATGATGCTTTAACAGTAATTGTTGAATTGATTTCTTTTTGTCCAACTTTATTTTTAACAACTAATGTATATTTAGCTTGATTTTCTGTTTCATCAAGTGATTTTATTAATAATTCACATGTACCATCATCTGATGATGTTATCATATGTCGATCATCACCTTTAAATTCTTTACCATTTTTCAACCATGCTACTGTAGCTTTTGGTCGACCACCAATAACCTTACATTTAAGACTAACATCTGTACCAAGTGGTTGAGTTACATCACCAAATGGTTGATCAATTGATGGTTGTTCAAGAACAGTTAATTGACCAGTTGAATCAACAGTACCTAGAAGATTTTCAGCTGAAATACGATACTTACCTTCATCAGTTGATTTAACATTTTTAATAATTAATGTATGAGTTGTATTATCAGATTCGATAATATGATCATTATCAGCTATAATTGGATTATCATCTTTAGTCCAAGATATGGTTGGTGTAGGTGAACCAGTTACATCAACAACAAAACGAATTTCATTATCGATCATAACTTCTTGATCTGTTAATTTCTTCGTAATAATTGGTGAAGCTAAAAATAAATATGAAGAATTTTTATTTATTAATCAAAATTTTTATTTACTTTGAACATCGAGAGTTGCTGGTGCATCAGTTGTGCCAGCTGTATTTTCTACTCGACAGATAAGTTCACCAGCTTGTTTAGTAGTTCCTGCTTTATGTTTAAGTGTAATTTGACCAGTTTTAGCATCAAATTGACTTTCAAAACCAAGATCAGGTGTTAATGGTTTACCATTTTTAAGCCTATTACGAAAAACAATCAAAAAATATATACGATATTAATAGAAGTCTATATTACCATGTAACTTTTGGTTGTGGATAAGCATCGACTTGTGCATCAAATATAACATTTTGTCCATCTTTAATTGTTTGTGATTGTGGTAATTTAATAAATTCTGGTTTTTTCTGTACTGTCACCTTTGTTTTCTTTGATTTAACTGTTCCACCTGGATTTGTTGCTTGAACAGAATATTCACCTTGATGATCAGGTGTACAATTTTGTACAATTAATGTATATGTTTGTTTATCATCAAACGTTATTTGATAATCTGTATTATTATTTATTTCATCATTACCTTTAAACCATTTTATTTGTGGTTGTGGTGTACCAGTAACATCAATTTGAAGTTCTAATGTATTACCTTTTTCAACAATAAGTTGATCGGTTAAATCACGTATTATAACAGGTTTAATTGAATTAACAATTAAATTCATTTTAGCATCAATTTCACCAAAACGATTTTTAGCTTTGCATATATAGGATGATTTATCATCAAGTTGACATTGTGATATATGTAATGAATGAACATTTGGTTTATCTTCATGAATAGTTATACGTTGATCAGCAATAATTGCAACATTATCTTTAAACCAAGTTATTTCCGGTTTGGGAAATCCAGAAATTGTACATTCAAGAACAGCTGATTGTTCAACATTAACAGTAACATCAGCAGGTTTACCTTCAACTTTTGGTTTACCTAGAAATAACGAAAAAATGAGATCGAACGTTAGTAATAATAATAATATACATACTGCCAACAGTAAGATTACATATTGTTTCAATAGGAGTTCCAGTACCATTATCTGCAACTGCTTTATAGACACCTATAAGAAACAATAATTATGACAAATGATAAATATATTTAAAAATTAATAAAATACCAGCATCAGTTGTATCAGTACGATTAACAGTCAATGTATGAACATTTTGTTTAACTACTATAGCTTGTTTTTGTGTAGATTTAAGTTCGACATCATTAAAAAACCTATAAAATAAGAACATATATATAGATAATCTTATTACAAATTCTAAAAAAATAAGATTTACCATTTAACAGTTGGTTTCGGAATACCTTGTACTTCACAAGTTAATACAGCATTTTGTGTATTAAGTACATCTGTATCTTGTAATGGTTGAATAAATTGTAATGATGCTGTTACTCTTAATTGTGCATCTGTTTGACTTGTACCAACTTTATTTTTTGCTACACATGAATATAATCCTTGATCTTCTTCACTCATATCTTTTATAATTAATTTAGCATTACCATCTTTATCTATTGGTACAATTGAAAATTTTTTCTCATCAGCTTTTATTTCTTTTCCTGATTTTAACCATGTTAATGTTACTTGTGGTATACCAGTTACTTTAACATTAAATTCAATAGTTTCTTTAGCATTAACTGTTTGATCATGTAAACCATCGAGAAAACTAGGAGCATGTGTAACATTAAGTTTCGCTTCTGTTTGTATTTGTCCAAGTTCATTTGTTGCTTGTACACTGTAATTTCCATGATCATCTAATGTTGTATTTTTAATAATAAGTTTATGTTGATTTGTTTTTGTATCATAGGATATATCATATTTATTTGGTAATACATCGATTGGTTTACCATTAAAAAACCATTGAATTGTTGCTTGTGGTGATGATTGAAATTCACAAATAAATGTTGCATCATTATTTGCAACGATTTCAATATCAGTTAATGGTTTAAGAAGTATAGGTGTTGAACGAACATTAATACTAACAATTTCTTCAGCTGTACCAACAGTATTTTCAGCTTTGATTGTTAATGTACCAGTATGTTTTGTTGTTGTATTTTTAATAGATAATGTTGCAATACCGGTTTTATTATCAAAACTTGTTTCATAACCATCTTTAGCTGATACAGGTTTACCAGCAAGTAACCATGTTACTTTTGCTTGTGGTAATGCATCAATTTGACATTCAATATGACTTGTTTCACTTTGATTAACAGTAATTGTTTCGGGTTTTGTAATAAATGTTGGTTGTTTTTGTATAATAATTTTACTTTTCTTAGATTTTACAACACCAGCAACATTAGTTAATTGACATTGATATTCTCCGATATCATCTTGAGCAGCATTTTTTATAATAAGAAAATATTCATTTGTTGTTTTATCTTCTTTCAATTGTATACGTTCATCTGTTGTTATGATTAATTCAGTATTATTTTTAAACCATTGACATGTTGGTTGTGGATTACCAGTACCAGATATTGATAAAATAAAATCTTCATTTTTAATACCAATATAATTTGGATTAAGATCACGTGTTATAATTGGTTTAATTGCTATAGAAAAGAAGACGAGAAAATAAAAATGTATTAAATATTATTTATTATACACTTACGTTTAATATTTAAATTAGCTTTGCCTTCAACTTCACCAGCAATATTTGTTAATTTAACTGAATAAACACCTTTATCATCCATAGTTGTATTATTAATTGTTAAAACAGATAATGTTGGTGTTTCTTGTGTAATTACAAATCGTTGATCATCAGTTGGAATAGGTTTTCCATCTTTAAACCAACTTATAGTTGGTAACGGTTGTCCAGAATATTGACATTGAATACGAGCATTCTCATCAATATTAACAGCAACATCAGCTATTTTATCAACTTTTGGTTTTGTACATACGCCTACTTTAGCATCAGCTTGTACTTTATCAACTGGATTTTCTGCTACGACACTATATTGACCTTCATCATTAGCATCACCTTTGAGAATAGTTAATGTATATAGACCATCTTTTTTAGCATCAATTTGATGTTTTGTTGCAGATGATTTTAATGGTTGACCTTTAAATAACCATGTAACTTGAGGTTTTGGATTACCAATTATTTCAGCAGTTAAAATAATGGATTGACCAATAATAAGAACAGAATCAATTGGTGGTTTAATAATTTGTGGTGGACCTAATACTTCAACTTGACCTTCTGTTTGTAAATCTTCATATTTAGCAACATACATTCCTTTATCTTTATCTTGTGTATTTGGTATAATTAATTTATGTATTAAACCATCAACTTCTTCTTTAATATCAGTTATTGGTTGACCGTCTTTAAACCACTCTAATGTAATATTTGGTTTATTAACTGTACATTGTAATTCACATTTATCACCACGTTTAATTTTAAGATTTTTTAATTTATCAGTAAAATCAAATGGTTCTTCTTTAACAAATAACTGTCCACTTGTTTTTGTTATTTCATCTAATACACATGTTACTGTTGAATTATCTTCATTTAATAAGCAATCTTTTAATACAAGACGACGTCCTTTACCAATTGATAATAATTGTACACGTTCAATACGTACAGGTGCATCATTAACCAACCATGTAACAGGTGCTTCACCATCAGATATATAACATTCAAATGTTGCATTTTTACCTTCATGAACTGTTACATTTGTAAGTGGTTTTGTAATTGTAACAAGGCCAAGACGTGATATTCGACGATCTTTGCCTGTTCCTTGTTTTGGTACACCTAATCCACCACGTCCATCATCTTCACCTTCGAAACCTTCACCAAGAGTATCACCTACACGTGAACGACGACGAGGAATTTCACCAGGTGCTAAACCAATAAGATCAACAGCTTCGCTTTGTTGAAAATTCATTGCTTCACCTTCACCAGTTAATTGAAAATGTTTCAATTGATATTGTAAACCAGGACCACCACCAGGTTTTGCTCTAGCTTGACCTTTCTTCAATTTACCCCAATCAGGTCCACCATCACCTTCGCGTTGTAAACCTTGTCTAAAAAACATATACAAATATTTATTTTTTTTCATTTACAAGAATTTAACTACTTACGCTTTACGTAAAACACTCTTATAATCAATAACTTCTTCTGGTTTTGTTGCATTAAAACATGAAACAGGTTTTGTTACAGTTCCATGAACATTTTGAAGTGTAACTGTATAAATACCTGTATCACTATTTGAACATTGATTTATTTCAAATATATGTGCATCTAATTCTTCATCATAATAAAGAGCATATTTTTGTGTATTCTCTGTAAATTGTTTATTTTTTCCTTTTGACCATACAACTATTGGATATGGATCACCGGCAACACGACAACCAAATACAGCTGTTTGTCCTTCCAAACAACTAACTTTTTCAGGTGTATCAACAAATGTTGGTGGTTCACCAGATACAGTTAATTTACATTGTGTTGTTTGTTCACCACCAGGATTTTTTGCACGACATTCATATAGACCTGTATCAGTTTCTTGACAATCAGGTATTGTTAATGTCCATGTTGTTGTACGTGGATCAAATACAATGGATATACGCTCATTTTCATCAAATACTTGTCCATCTTTAAGCCATGTTAAACGTGGTAATGGTAAACCACTTACTTTCAATTGTGTTTTTAATATGCCACCAACAGGAAATAAACCATCGGATAAATGTTTTGTAAAATTTGGTGGAGCCAATTCTATAAGAAATAAAAAAATCAAAATCAATATAAGATTCATATAAATCACACTTACGAAATAATGTTAATTTTCCAACACATGATGCTTGTCCAAGAGAATTTGTTGCTGTACATGTATATGATCCAGCATCAGTTGTTTTAGCATTTGCTATAGTAAATAAATACCAACCATCTTTAAGTTCCTTCAATGTATATCTAAACACAAACAAATATATATATTTGAATAAAATAATTTCATAATTATCTTACCGTCCTTGTAAATCAATGGGTCGTTGATTAAATGCAAATTCTAATTTCGGTCTTGGATATCCTGCAACTTGTACACGAATATCAATATCACAATTTTCTACACCTTCTAATTTTTCTAATTTTTGTAAAAATACTGGTGCCATTTCAATGGTTAATGTTGCTGATGTTTTAACTTGTCCAAATGGATTTTGTGCTGTACATACATAAAATCCACCATCTTCTAATTGAATATTTTTAATACCTAATGAATAAAATCCACGTTTTTCTTCAGCAACTAATCTTCCTCCATATAAACTAAAATCAATAGGTATAGCATCTTTTGACCAAATAGCTTTCGCTTCTGGAAATGCTTGAATTTGTGTTTCTAATCTTGCTGTACGTTTTATAGCAACAAATAAATCTTTTAATGGCTCAACAATTGTAGGTGGAGATGATATAAGAACATTAATTTTTCCGGATGTACGACCAACATTATTCATACAAACAACTTGATATTCACCAGCATCTTTCGTTGTTGCATGTTGAATACGTAATTGATGTTGATTACCATCAGATGTAATTTGATATTTTGAATTTGATTCTAAATCGACAGCTAAATATGACCATTTAACTTGAGGTGCTGGTGAACCACTGACTTCAATATTAATTTCACAATCTTGTCCATCGACAACAGTAAGTTTTTCAGGTATTTTAACAATTGTTGGTGGTACGGCAACTGATACTTGAGCATCCGATGTACTTGTTTTAGATCCTATTGTTGCTTTTATACTATAATAACCAGCATCAGATGCTAAAGCTTGTTTTATATTTAAAACATGAACTTTATTTCCTTTTGCAGATAGAACTATACGATCAGATGCAACAAGTGGTTGATTATCTTTCATCCAGACTATTGTTGGAATACCATTCTTAGTATTAACTTCACAATCGAGAGTTATTGGACGTCCTTGAGTAACAGCTATATCACGTAATGAACGTTCAAATAAAGTACTTGAACCTTCGACATCAAGATCAATATCAGTAGAAACTTTTCCAACTGTATTAGCAACTGTTACAATATAAGTACCAGCAACATCAATTGAACCATTTTTTATTAATAAATAATGTGTATCATTTTCTGTACGTAGCTGATAAAATTCATTTGGTGATATCACCATACCTTTTCGAGACCATGAAACTAGACGGAAAAAAAGAATTTTTTCTTTTTATCAAAAGAATTTCTATAATTTACCTGTTGGTGTTGGAGCACCGAAAACTTTAACAAAAAATTCGATATTTTCACCAGCATTGATTGTTGTTGATTGTGATTTATCAATAATTTTCGGTAAATGTTGTTCACCAGCTATTTGTAATTGTACTTCACTTTGTATTTCTCCTAGAGGATTTTTAACAAGACATTTTATTATACCAACATCATTATCAGTTATTTTATTAATACGAAGAATAAATAATCCACGTTCTTCAACAGTTGATATTCTAGGACCAGGTTGTAATAATTGTCCATTAAGAAACCATTTTACTTCTGGTACTGGACTTCCAGATATACGACAATTAAATTCAGCCATTTTTCCTTTAAGAACAGATGTTGTTTTTGGTTCAAGAGTAAATGTGGGTAATACACCTTTCGATTCTAAACGTCCTTGAGATTTAATTTGTCCAAGATTATTTTTTACTATTATTTCATAATTTCCAGTATTTTCTTGTTTAAATTCTTTTATATTAAGTACATGTGTATTGCCTTCTTTGGAACGATCAGTTTTCATAAATAGATTTCCATCCGTTGATGTTGTATCAGTTATTAATTGACCATCTTTAAACCATTGTTGATCAATATCATGTTTTGATTTACATGTTAATGCACATGGTGCACCTAAATCAATTTGTATTGTTGAAAGATCTTCAATAATAATTGGTGGTTGTAGTGGTGCTGCAGCACTTGAACGACGACGTGTAGGTTGTGGTGCTGGTACTTGTAATTCAGCTTCTTCAAATGCTGCTTTCTTTTGATGATCAATTGTATGAGTAGATTTTTTCACATGACATGTACTTATTGTATGACCATATGTATTCTGTGCTTGTGCTTTATAAATACCTAATTTTTTCTGTTTAGCATTAATTATAAGTTGATGACGAATTGTATGAGGATTTAAATTTTCACTTTGTCGTTGATAATCATTGCCAACAAGTATTTTACGATCGTTAAAAAACCATAATAAATCTGGTAATGGATTACCAGTAATAATACATTCGAGGCTAGAAAACAAAAAACACGTTATGAATATAAGAAGAGAATTTAAAAAAAATTATTCTTACGTGAGTTGTTCATCTTCATTGATTAATAACTCACTCTCAAGTGGTTGAGAAAAGGCAGGTTTGCCTTCAGGTATAACTAATGTACTTGAACGACGTCTTGCAGTAGTATCGGTTGGCTCGCTTGACATTGTATTACCTTCACTACCACTTGCTGTCGTTAATGTTGCTCTATTGAATAGATAGAAAAGAAAGGTTAGTATATTTCATTGAAATGTGTTGAAATGATAAATTGATAGAACTTTGTCTTTTAGAAGAAGAAAAAAAAATTTCGAATCATTAATCATTGTCTAATCAATAAAATTTTTAGATTATTTGTATTATCAAATAACCTTGTTCTATACTGTGATGATTAGATCGTGTTATTTTGCACAGCATGTATTAATAGGAAAGAATTTCTATCATCATTTTTTAGTGACTGTTGTTTATAAATATTATCGAATTATACAGGTATGCAAAGTCTTATATAACAAACAGAACAGATGGACAGTAGAGAAAATAAACGATCTGTTATATTTCCATCATTTTCTCCACTCTTCTTTTTCTTTTCCTTTCTTTATCGAGTCTTATTGCTAGTCGTTGCGCTGTCACATTTATACATCTGTAATCAATTCTCATCTATGCTTCTTGTTCTCTTCCAGAAGTTATACGATGCATATAGATATATGTATAGATATATATATTCTGCATAGAATTACGTATCCTTTGCTTCTTCTTCTTCTCTTTTATCCTTTCTATGACACAAGGGTGACATCGTTATTTTTGTCCATTGGTTTAGACCATCAATAGTGTACTCTTGCTGACATAAGTCGTTGTCTATAAGTTGTTCTCGCACAATTAGTGTGTATAAAGCTGTTAGCCAAAAATAGAAGATAAAGAAGAAGAAGAAGAATGAGAAGGAGAGAAGAAAATGATGGAACGGTTAATTGTAAAATAAGGACAATAGTCTATATATGTAATGTAAATTAACCAAAAAAAAAATAATCAACAGAATTATATGAACATTATCTACATGATTTTAAATATTAATATCACTTTCTGAATATTGATGCCCTCGGCAAGATATTATAGATGAATAGTTAATGAAAAATGTCAGCCATTTTTTTTTCTCCCGTAAGATTATTAGTTAGACAATGGACTGAATAATCGTTTTTTATAGACAAATAATTCTGCAATGACCTTGAAAGGTGTTAAATATGTTTTATGATAGATTTCTAACTTACTTTCTTTTTTGTAATCGATACATTATATTATATATTATATTTTAATAAACATCTTTCTAAGAGCAAGAGAAAATCAAAGAGAATGTAATGGCGATCGTTTGAGTTAAGCTACGGATATAACAGATATAGAATAAATGGTAGAATGAGAATTACAAATGTTTGCCTCCTATATATAAGTAATAAAGAAAAAGATAGTAATTCTTTGCTTCTATATGTCTCAATATGAATAGTACATTCTGACATTTTTTTCTCATTCATCTCAATAAGAACGAACGATCAAAACAACAAAAATACTTACTCGTTTACAGAAGGTATAGCTGGCTCGATGACAGTGCTTATTTTCTTTTGTGGAGCTTGAAGTTGTACAGCCATAGAAGCTAAAATTTAAATCAAATTATTTATTTTAATTATATATATCAGACTTATTTCATTCGATCAATACATACATCGTTTAACATTGACTTGTGTAGCACTAATGACTTCACCTAATTCATTTTTGAGAACAACTTTAAATTTACCATCATAATCAATATTTATCCTATCAATTGTTAATACTGAAGAAAACATATGAACATCACGCATTTGATCAATATGTATAGTCGATGAAGGTTTCAATACATCATTTTTAAAATACCATGTTATCTAAAACAAAATACATATTTTTTTTTCTCAATAAATGAATGCTCTAAAAACAATTGTTCTTTACCGTTGGTTCAGGTTGAGCAATGAAACGAACTTCAAGTTTAAGTTTGTCTCCTTCATTAACAGCTGTTGTTGGTTTAAGACGAAGAGTAAAGTTTGGTCGTAGAAAATCTTGTTCAGCGGCTGACGTAGGTGAATCTGGCGGAGCTATTTCAGCAGATTCAGCTATTTTAACAGCTTCTAATTGTGGTGAATCTTTTAGAGTAATAGATGGTTTTTTCACATCTGCAACACTCTCCTCTACAGCCATTGATTGTGGTTGTACTCCTTTCTTCTGTGTATCTTCTGCTTTTGATTTTGTTACTGTAGATTCTTCTTGTTTTTGTTGAGTTGCTTGTAGTTTTTGTTGTTCAAGAGTTTTCTTTTCTTCCACTGGTGATACTTTCTGTTCTTCCACAACTTTCTTCTGTTCAGACACTTTCGCTTGTGTGTCTTTCACCGTTTTCTTCTGATCAACTTGTAATGCCTCTTGTTCCTCAACAAGTTTACTTTGCACAGCTGCTTTCTGTTTTTCTTCTGTGCTAGGTACTTTTTCACCTGGTTTAGGTGTTTCCACTTGTTTTGGTACTTCCGCTGGTTTAACTTGTTCAGGAGCTTTTGGTTGTTCAACTTGTTTTGGTGCTTCTGCAGCCTTTTGTTTTTCACCTGGTTTTGGTACTTCTGTAACCTTTTGTTGTTCAGCTACTTTCGACGCTTCGGCAGCTTTTGATTGTTCGACTGATTTTGGTGCTTCTGCAGGTTTAGCAGCTTCAGGAACCTTTTGTTTTTCACCTGGTTTTGGAGCTTCTGTAGCCTTTGGTTGCTCAGCTGGTTTTTGTTGTTCGATCGGTTTAGCAGCTTCGGCAGCTTTCGGTTGTTCTGTTGGTTTTGGTGCTTCTGCAGGTTTAGCAGCTTCGGGAACCTTCTGTTTTTCAGCAGCTTTTGGTTGTTCAACTGTTTTTTGTTGCTCAGCTGGTTTTGGTGCTTCAGCAACTTTCGGTTGTTCGACTGGTTTAGTAGCATCAGCTGGTTTCGGTGCTTCGACAACTTTTGTTTGTTCAACTGGTTTAGGAGCTTCAGCAGCTTTTGGTTGCTCGACTGGTTTCTGTTGTTCGGTTGGTTTAGTAGCTTCTGGAACTTTTGGCTGTTCAACTGGCTTTTGTTGTTCAGCTGGTTTTGGTGCTTCAGCAACTTTCGGTTGTTCGACCGGTTTAGCAGCTTCAGCAGCTTTTGGTTGTTCAATTGGTTTTTGTTGTTCAGCTGGTTTCGGTGCTTCAGCAACTTTCGGTTGTTCAACTTGTTT
>CAJNOI010000036.1:395146-421827 GCA_905250115.1 Adineta steineri
GTCTTGGTAATTCAGTTGTAGGTAAACCTTTAACAGATGGTTGAGGTAGTTGAGTAATATTAATCGATGTGCCTTGTGAAGATTCTTCTTGAATAAGAGCTGAAGTAGTCTTAAGAGTAGTAGTTTCATCTGAGACAGGTAAGTCAGTAACAGTACTTGGTTTTACTTCAGGTGTAGGTACACCTTTAGCAGATGGTTGACGTAGTTGACCAACATTAACTGATGTTTCTTGTGAAGAATCTTCTTGACTAAGAGTTGAAGCTGTTTTGTGTATGGTACCAGCTGATGGCTGAATACCAGCAGGAGCTTTATATTGAAATGCTTGTGGTGTATCAGTACGTTGAATTTGACCAAGATGAACGGCAGTTTCATCTAAGATTGGTAAATCTGTTGCAGTACTTGGTTGTATGACGGATGATACTTGTGAAGATTTTTCTTGACTAAGAGATTTAGTTGTCTTATGAGTAGTATCAGTAGTAGGTAAACGATCAAGATGAATAGTAGTTTCATCTAATGTAGATATATCAGTAACAGTAGTTGGCTGTATAATCGAAGATATTTGTTGTTTAGTTACATCAGTTGTAGAGTAACCTGTAGCAGATGGTTGACGTAGTTGGCCAACATTAACTGATGTATCTTGTGAAGATTCTTCTTGACTAAGAGCTGAAGTTGTTTTATGAATAGTACCGAGTGATGGTTGTATATCAGTAGGAGCTTTATATTGAATCTTCTGTGGAACATCTGAACGGTGTAGTTGACTTAGATGAACAGAAGTTTCATCTAAAATAGGTAAGTCAGTAGATGCACTTGGTTGGATGACTGATGTTGCGTGTTGTTTTGTTGCTTCAAATGATTGAGGTAAGTGAGTAAGTTCTTCTTGATCTAAAGGTAAAGTAGTTTTATGAATAGTAGTTTCATCTAAAATAGGTAAGTCAATAGTAGTACTTGGCTGTAAGGTAGATGATGCTTGTTGTTGCGACAAGCTGTATTCTGAAGAAGTTTTCAGAATAGGTTGTGTAAATTGATTAAAAGTAATTGATGTTTCTTCTGCTGGTTCTTCTTGACCAAAAACAGAAGTTGTTGTTAAAATAGAACGTTCTGATTGTTGAACATTAGTAGATGGTTTATAGGTAACTGATTGTGGTAATCCAGATCGTTGAAGCTGATCTAGTTGAACAGCTGTTTCATCAAGTATTGGAAAATCAGTAGTAACACTTGGTTGTGAAATTGATGTAGCTTTTTGTTTAGTACCTGATGATTGTTGTTGATGCATATGACTGATATTGACTGATGTTTCGACAGGTTCTTCATCAAGAGCACCGGTAGACATTGCAGTAGTTCGTTTTGGTGCTCCTGATTCTTGTTGTATGTCAGCTGATGATTTATATTCATAGGACTGTGCTGCTTCAGATCGTCGAAATTGATTAATACTCATACCTGTTTGATCAAGTAATGGGTAGTCTGCAGCAACGGTAGGTTGACTTATGGTAAGAGCTTGTCCCGATATTCCGGAAGAAGCGATGGCTAAACGTTGATCTATAGGATGTGCTACATATTGTTCGTATTCATGCTCATTGACTGAAGGTAGTGCATTCGAAATATGTGAAGCTCGACTAGATGAAAAAAATGATGATGTGGATGAAAAATTATTACCTTCAGGAATAAAATCCGACCATTGATTAGCATTACTAAGATCTTCATAGAATGAATCAGGTGCCGAAGATATTATTTCAGTTGTTTTAGTTGTAGTTATGTAGTTATTTGCTGATTGACTTGATGATCTGTCAACAGTTGCTGCAGTCGTTTGCGGAATGTCCTCGTAACCATATGTCTCTACAGTTTCTGTAGTCGTTGATGTTGACGGTTGTATAAATTTAGTTTCATTTTGTGATTGAATTTCCTAGAAAAAAAAATATGTATTTGAATTAAAAGGAAAACATTTGAAATATTCTGTTTGATTTTATCTATATATGTATAAAAGACCTTGATGATACAATTGTCTGACACCTTCGATAAACAAATCAATTAGCACTATAGTATCAAGAAGCATATCATATAACTAATTAAGGCGATAGAAACAGGCTTTCATCAAAGTGTTATTTTTTATATATTGTATAGTAAAAAAAGATACTATAAACAAATTACGATCAAATCAATATGTTCTATTAGATTTTTAACTTACAGATTTTGATTGTGATTTATTTAGTGTAATCGTTGTAATGGTATCTTCAATTTCATATGTGTCATTTGATATATCTTTTGTAATCTATAAAAAATATTCAAGCAAAAAACTTTGAATGTGATTTATAGAGAATAAGAAGTAAATCTTACAGGCATATGTATAGATTGATCATTATAAGTTGATAATATTGTTGTTGGTGGAGTATGTTCAGTATAAATATTAATATCGTCTGTTTCTCCACCGGGAATATGAATTTTAATTTCTTCATATTCATTTGTTTCATTTAATGGCATTTGATGAAGGAGTGATGTACCTTTTCCTTGAGAACCTATGACCTGTGGATGACTATTGTCATCGACAGTTTGTTTTTTCATAATCGGTTCTTCGGATACTTCTTGATATTCTAAATATATGAACAAGAAAATATTGAAGAAATTATTAAAATTTCAATTTACCTAGCTCGTCATCACTAGAATCTTTGTCAACAATAACATGTGTTTGTGTCATAGCACGTCCATAAACATTTTCAACATGAAATATATATGTACCTTGTAATTGTGAAGTCATTGAATTAATAGTTAATATTGATGAATAATTTGTATTAATTATTGAACTATCTTGTACTGGTTGTGGTGCAATACTATTTAAATATTGTACTTGCCATGTACAATGACATTGAACTGATGGAGAAAAATATTCAACTTGTAGTTGTAATTTTTTATTTGGTGAACATCGATAAATAGATTGAAGAGGTCGTGTGATTGTTGGTGGAATAAAACGATCAAGAGATGTGGCTGAATGCCATGTGTCATCAGCACTTAAATCTTGTTGGCTTATTTGATCAGGTTGCTCCTCCTTTTCAGTAATAAAGCCTAGAAAACACAAAAAATATATATTTATAAGAATTTTTACAGCTGTAAAATTATTTAAGTACTCTAACATATGGATTATCGAAAACAATGAATACTTATTCTAGTTTTATAGTAAACAATAAACTCACTGTCAACAAATAGATAAGCACTCGATTCATCATGAAATTTTTCATGATCATAACTAATAGAAATCGTATAGACTCCTTCATCTTCTTGTTCACATTGTCGAATATCCATCCAATAAAGATTTTCTCCAGGTAATGAATCAAATCGATAACGTGATTTTTCATCACTTATAATAGGTATATCATTTAAACGCCATTGAATATTTAATAAAGAACGATCTATTTGTATATTTGAAGTTGTTGATAATAAACGTATTTTAGCTTCAAATCGTGCGGAATCTCCATGACGTACAGTAATAGATTTAAGTTCTTGTTCAAATCCAAATAATATTAATGTATTTTCTTTCGATTTATCTTCTTCATCAACATGAATAAATTTTGGTATACGTTCGTCGTTGAATGCCATTCTTTTTTCAATTCAATAGAATATTAAAAATAGAAAAAAAAAGCGACACCCCACTGAATAATAAAAACAAATACCAATACAGTAGTACAGCTAAGTACGATGATGATGATGAAAATAGAACGCAGCAAGAGGCAACAAAAAAGAAAATGTTGTCTATTATCTACCAATATTGCTTGAAAAACAGATAGACAAACTTCATGTTTACTACTTGGTCATTGGTATAGGCAGCTGTACATATGATATAATCATAGGAAAGAAAATCAACAACGACGACGACGAGAAATTTGTCGAAGGAAAAAAAAGAAAAAAAAAGATGATATATTACTAGAAGTATTACAGAGTCATAGGTTGAGACGCATTTCCTTCTTCTTCTTCTTTTTATTCTATTATTGTTTGCTGAGATTTATTCTTTTCTATATTCTTTTAGTCAATGTGGATACTGGATAGACGAAGGAGAAATGACGATGATGACCGATATGTACATATAGTGGAAAAAACGTAGGCGTGGAACAAAAGAATATACATGGATAATTTATTCTATGAAAGAGCACTAAGGGCAAATATTGTTGATAGATAGATATTACTGTCTTTTTTACTTATGGATGATGTCAACAATGATGCCCAACATTCATTTATAAATCAATAGAACCAAATTCATATGAAAATATAGATAACCATAATAATAAGAATTAGATATTATTTGAACATTATAAAATTTTGTATTAATAATAATAATTAAATATTTGATATCGAATGAAAAAATTAAAATTACACAATAATATTATCCTTAACCTTATAATAACAAATTAAATAAGAGAATCAATTGATATACGCGAAATAACATACGATTGCGTAAGAGATATATTATCTTGTATAATATGAGATGTTAATCGTTTTCTTTTTTATACAAAAATCAATAGTATATTAACAAACTATTATTCACTAATTTTTCTTATCTTTAAATCAAAAATATATATATATATTACCAGGTTTTTGTCCATCTGCTATGGTCGTTATATTTCCACTAGACAAATCAGCAATACGAGCATCTAATTCTTTAGTAAGACGACGAGATTCTTCATATACAGCTTTATCATAAGTTATTTGTGATTCTGTTGCATCTTCATGATCACTAGGTGGTCCAGATACATATGATAAAGATGATCTATCACTATCAACTTCATATTGATAATCTATAAAAAGAAGAAAATTTTAATTTATATATTTATTAATTATAAACTTACGTATAACATCAACAGTCGTACTTGTACTTGTTTTTTCTTGTTCATTATTTGCCTCACATCGGTATATTCCACTATCAGTTGGATAAATATCATTTATAGTTAATGTTGATTTACCAGTTAAAGGATCAAAATTGATTTGACGTGTATGTTGTTGTTTATCATTGATAAATATTTGTTGTTCATCTTTAAACCATCGTATATAGATTGGTCGTCGTCCATGGACAACACATGTTAATTGAATGGTATCACCATCACGACATGTGATTGGTATTGTTGATAATGGCTTAATGAAATATAAATGTGTCGATACATCATCTTCAGGCATAGGTGGTAATTGACGAATTAAAATTTTAACTTGACATGTTGATTCAACTTGACCATGTTGATTTGAAATAATTAAACGATAAAGTCCAGAATCAGTTGTTTGAGTTGGATCAATAATTATAAAACATATACCAGTATCAGGATTATAATGACGTCGTGTACGATATGCATTTTCTGAAATAATTATTTGATTATTTAACCATTTTATTTGACATTGTGTACCAGCCATAACTTGACATGAAAGTAATAAACGTTCACCTTCTTCACATTCAATATTTGATGGAAGTAATTGAAAAAATACTGGACACATGCCAATTGTTTCATTGACTATATCAGAACTATGACTTGTTGTTGTTGTTGGATATGTTGAAATTATTGCTTGAGAATGACGAGCATGTTCAACATTACGAGTTGATATACTAGTACTGTCATCTGATGATGATGATGGAACTACTTCTGGTATTGGTGCAAGTAATGTATTGAGTTCCATTGGTAATTCATTCTAAATATTAATATACTGTTTTTTGTTTTTCAATTAATAAATTTAATATTTACTCGTGCAAATGTTTGAACTTGTTCACTCCATTTAATAGCTTTTGTTTGATCTTTTTTAGCTTCAGTTGATGGTACAAGTTGATCACCAATTGTACGAAATGGTGATTCAACAGGACTATTTGATAAAGGTTGATGAGATTGAAATATTTGATGACCAACTGTTGATTCATCAAGTCGTAGACGTTTTCGATCAATTGTAGATAATTGTTCTTGTCGATCAATTTCTGGTCGTTTTTTAGTGTCAAATATAGATTGAGAAGAAATTATCTAGAAGAAAAATTAACAAAATAAATAGATAAATTTTATTTTTTTTGCTTCGTTACTTCATCCGTTGAAAATTGTTTTTGTTCTACTTCGTTGATAATAACATTACATGACGATGACACACTATAATGAGCATTCGATGCATGACATTCATATGTACCTTCATGACGATGTTTCGTTGTTCGATCAACTGTTAGTAAAGGAATAAAATGATTTGGTAATGTATCATAAGATGTATGAAATTGACCACGATCAACATCACTAGTTATTGTGTTTGTTACCAATGATGATGGTGGACTATCATTTGAAACAGAAACTAATTCTCCATTTCTATACCATTCAAATTTTTCAATATGAAGACCAGCAATACGACATGATAGTTGTAATGGATGATTTTCAGTAATTATAATTGGATCAGGTAATGCTCGATCGAGACGTAGTTCATACCAATGTATAGGAAACATATTATCATTAATTATAGTATTTTGATTCGTAGGCGTTACAAAAATTGTCTTTGATTCATCTTCATCTAGTAATAGAAGGAAAAAAAATAATAATCGATATCTACTTCTTTCTATTTCTACTCGATTAGTTAATTAGTTATCAATCGACAAATATGCTCAGTGCAGTGTCGCAGAAGAAAATATCTTTTCCTTTTTCTTTTTCTCGTTCTTTCTCTTTCTTTCTTTCTCGATTTTTGCAGAATCATCATCATTTGTTGTTCTTTCATAGCAAGCTCTAATATACAATTTCCTGCGACATCGCATGGATAACATAAGGATATATATGGTCAGGCCGTAGCACATTACCACTATTGCCTAGAAGAAACGAGAAAGACGACGACGAAGAGAGTTTGTTGTTAACAATATGTATTATCAGTAAAGCATAATATACCAGAAAAGTATTGGAAAAAAAAGAAGAAGGCCGAAGATAGAAATTACAGAAATCAATGTAGCACGAAACATGCCTATGCTAACGTTTTGTAAAATGGTTTCTGAATGTCATGGAGGTCATCAAATATATCTATACAATCAATACAAAAACGTTATTTATTTAGAATATCTTTATCTTAGTTTTGGAAAATAATAATAATAATAATAATCCAAAAAATATATATTTTATATTATTGGTCTCGAAAGAATTTCTATAATATGTTGTTTTTAAGATAAAAACCAATTTTCATGTTAATATAAGGAAAATAAAAATGTTATAATTACTCACCTTCTGGCGAAATATGGCCAGCCATATGAAGAATAGGAATTTTAGTCCAAGCTTTATCAGCTAAATATATTTATATTATTATAATAAGGAAACATTTTTTTGTTTAAATAAAATCTTACAATTATCAATTTGTATTTTAACATGTAATAATTCTGTAGTATTATCCAAACCTATTGCTTGACAACAATATGAACCTTCATCCGTATAAAGTACAGAACGTATATAAAGGGCACATAGACCTGTTGCTGGTGTATATCGATGCCACATACGAAAACCTCTTACTTCAACTAATTCACCATTTGCATACCAAACAACTGCTTTAACTCGTTGATGACGAACATAACATTCAAGAAGTATATTATCACCCGGACGACATATATAAGTTTCCGAGAGACGACTTAAAAAGAGTTCACCAGTGTCAGTCTTTGTTGATTTTGCCATTTTGAAAAAACGTGTGCGTAAATATAGGCACTGGCAAGACGGTTCGACTGACTACTTGTCTGATCTATACGATATATGAAGATGAGAAGAAGCAAAGAAAGCAAAAAAAGTGTGAATATAATAATGCTAACAACAACAACAGCAGATCGTAGCAAATGTCATTGTGTACACAATGTAGAAAAAAGAAAAAAAATCACACGGTCCTATGGATCCTTCCAGAGAAATAATCACTTGTTCTCTAACATAACTAAATATATGTATATATGTATTTATCTATGTACGTATGTTTGTATGTACATATACATACATACAAAAAAAAGAAGAGAGAGAGAGACAGAGACAGAGATCGAGAAAGATGATTGATATGCCGAGAATTATCTAACAAAAAATGGGAGTGAACCATACCTGCCTACATAATCTTTTATTATACATATTAACATCTCACTATAGTATAGTTAATCGAATCTAAGTGTGAGTTTGTCCTTGGAATTGTTGTCATCTCTCGTTGTCTTGTGTCTTTTTTTCTCTCTTTCTCTACGATTTGCTTCGAGAAAAAGCAGAGTATCGTTTTTCTCTTTCTTATTCATACGACCGTTATCATCTAATGTTAAGCGGCAGGTGATTTGTCCCTCATAGATATATTTGATGGATGGATTGATTGCATACGAGACACATTGGTGCACAAAAAAAAAGTGTTTGGTGATAATATTTGGAGCAAAGCTTTTCCTTCATCATTATCATCATTTAATCATATAACACACAGTATCAATCTTTCTATTCTCTTGAAAAAAACATACAAATATGTTGTTACTATATATATATGTATATCGTTATGAAAATGTTTTAATAAAAGAAAACCTATTTAAAGAATTTAATGAAAATAAATAATATTAGCAGATATCTGGTAACTATAGTTTTTCTTTACTAACATTAAAAAAAAATAAACATTATATACATGATAGATGAAGTTGAAATAAATAAACAAACATAGGATGTGTATACTTATCCTTGCCTTATTCGCTAATATTACAATGATGTTATATAGTTAACTAATGACCTTGAACAGTCTCGCTATTTTAACTTACTACTCATCTTACCCTTTTGTCATCTTTATAGATTCAAATAAAAACCAACATAAATATATATATATAGATATATCTACTCGTGTCCTTTGTATATTCATTGGTAATATCATGATACTGAGAATCGTATTCATTTTTTTTTCTCCGATTAAGTATACGAGAAACATATCTATCATAATATCAGATGACGAGTTGTCAGTCTTTTATATATCTAAATAACTGATGCTACGTAGACATTGCATGATCCAAGCTTGACGCCGTAAATACTACATAAGATTAGTTAAATTCCTGTCAACCTATCATTCAACAGAGAAAATCTATCTTCGCATCGTTTCGTCATCATCATCGTTGTCGTCTTCGTCGTCTTCGTTGGCGCTTTCTTGGAATAGTTTTGAATACAGTCAATTTTGACTAACGTATACACTATGTTAAGCTGATGGACCTTTGTCGATATTTATAGAATGCCGGATTATTTGTTATTCTAACGTTTCTCGACAAAGATTAATTATTGTAGAATAGAGATAAAAAACATCTAATATTACTAGCGTCAATTATATCCTTGATTAGACACAGAAATCACCATTTTCTAAAAAAACTATATATCTATAATCAAGTAAGAGCCTTGACGAAATTAATCGAATATTATGTAGTATGTAGAACTTAAATCTTAGTTTTAATTCCCCTTATGATTTACTTTAGTTGAAACAGTTGTTTAACTCATAAGATCAAATTGCCATTTAGAAATAATTTATATCTTATTTTTTCGCCTAAATAACGATTGATAATTGAATTATTTTATCATTAACATTTGGAGTATTTTCTTGGAAAAATAATAGCCATGATTCATTTCATTTACAAAAAATTACTTTGTTCATTATTTAAATTATTAAAATGTTCAAAAGAAATATTTTCTCAGATGAATACAGTATCGTTAAGAAAAAAATCCTTCATAAAGAAATGAATTGTTATCATCATATACATGTACTGAAGTGATGACAGATTTAATTACAAGAGCAAAACAGTTGTTATTCAATCTTGATGAACAAAAGGTCATGATGATCTGATAAATTTAATAGAATGTTTAGATACTTTCTCATTTACACCAACTTGACAAAAGAAAGTGTTATTTTATAATTTTTTCCTTTCTACACGTTAATTTCTGTATAATGTATCTTAAAATGTTATTATTATGTCTAAAATACATCTTGCCTCATTAGTTAAAATTTTCCATATTTTTTTCTTAAGGCCTTTACTATAGACACATGTTAACTTATGACAATAAATCATTTTTCGATCTTATTTCATTTGAAATCGTAAATTACGATACATTAATAAATTTTTTCAATTAATATTACAGAGGATAGTCTGGAAATAATTCATATGTCTGGGTCCGCACGATCTTCGTTTCTGTAAACAAGAACTGTCATAAACGATAAAGGCTACTCTATCATATATTTTTCTTATCATTATACACATCCGTTAATCCTAATGGCGTAAATGCAGATGTTCTGTTAATTATATTGTATACAAGCACTGATGTTATGCATATATATATATTATCTTCAGTTATATAGATTTTTAACTTTAATATAAGTATCCGAAATGTTCAGTTTACTTTAATAATAATAATAATAATAATAATAATAATAATAATAAATGACTAAAGTCAAATAAAAAATGAATTAAAATGTCCTTTTTTCTGTAAATAAAAACGTCACTTCTTCAGTTTCTTTTGCTTTTTGTCACCCATCCTCATACATACACTCACGCACAAACAAGTGCACAGAGAGAGAAGAAAAAAAAACAAAACGACATACGTACAAACAGAGAAAAAAAAGAAATAAATGAGAGAGAAAAGAAACAGAACGAGTACAATTGCAATTGTATGGAAAGAAGGAAAACGAGAGAGAGAAATCGACAGTTAATAACGAACAACAATAATATATAAAAAAAAGAAGAAACTGACAAATATTACGATAGAATATCAACTTCAATATCTTCATCGCATTTTGTCAATTCTAGTACTTGATGATGTTGAGCATTGAATAAACCTGAACGATGTTCTTTAGCTGCTTGTCGTTGTTCTTTACGTTGACGTAATTTTAATGCTTTTTCAATACGTTGAGATAATGGATCACTTTTATTTGATGATAATGATGAATAACCATCACTTTCATCATTCATTGAACCACCACCACCAATTAAATTAAATTTTATTATATTTCTAATACGTCGATGTTTTTCATCATTCATACCAGAAAAATCTAAAATAAATTCTGTTTGATGTGGTAATAATTGTGGTCCATCTGGTTGTAATATTCTTATAATTTCTAATTGTTCACGTCTTCCAAGTTGTTCATTAATAATACGTGTCAGATCTTCTGTTGCAGATGTTTGTTCATCACTTGTCATTTTTGACCATGCTTTTGTTGGTAAAGATCGTCCACTTGTAGTAGTACGATTTTTTGGTTGTGGTTTAGGTGATGGTGGTGCACTACGTTGTGGTGGTGGTGCTTGTAATGGACTAGAAGAATTAGCAAGTTGTTGAAATAATGAACGTGTATCATCTAATTCAGAAAAATAATCATTCTCAAAAAAATCCGATAAATCGGATGTACCAATAAAATCTGCTTCAATACCAAGAAATAAATCATCAACAACACTTGAAGTATTACAACCACCAATATCCATATATAAATCATCCGAACATACAGACATAGATTTTGATGATGTTAATTGATTAACAGATGATGGTACTGTACTTAATGTAGCTGTTAAATCTGGCTGTGAATTACTTCTTGACATAGATGCAAGCATATCAGAATTGAGAAATTGTTGAATGGATGTTTGACCATTATTTAATGTTAATGGTGGCGGTGGAGGAGTTTGTAATGTTGGAGGATAATTCGACCAAAATAAGGGTGATGTTGGTTGATAAGTATTTGTGAATGGTGTTGTTGAATATGAATTATTACGCATACGAAAAGTTGACGAGGACGGATAGATATTACTACCACCACCACCATCACCTGATTTACCTAATGAAGATTGCATCATCTGAAAACAGAAAAAATAACAGAAAATCCATTTTATTCAATTAACTTCTATTTTACTATTGTGATATTGTTTAACTATTTGCATAACAAGAGAAAAAAAAATAATTATCATATAAACAATCAACAGGTTTATCCTAGTCAAGAACGAACAAAAAGAAAATGTAATTAATTGAATCTATATATTGAAATAGTGTAATTTGTGACTATTGAGTATTTTTAAATATAATTTGTCATTCTTTTTCTAGTCAATGACGTCGGAAAAATAACCTTGCATATTTTTTACGTCATCTAATATTTCACGTGTTTTCGTCTGATGACTATTCTAACATATGGAAAGAACAGAAGAAGAAGAAGAAGAAAGAAGAATGAAATGTAAATACTGAATGTAAATGTAAGATTATTTTGAAAACATAAAAACCTTGCCCGAAGGTATAAGATACTTGAAGAATTATTCAATTAAAACTCAACGTTTTCTTTTAAGATTAAAAGAAAACAAACTTACAAATGTATCGATAATTTTTATAGAATGAATTGAATAATGTTTCTTAGTAACTATAAATAAACTTGTCTGAAATATTATTCGAAATCATCTGATTTAAATCAAATCACCTGATAGGCGTAGGTGTGTGTGTGTATTCAAACTAGTTCAGTTGTCTTTAAATTTAAGGTATATATATATATACATAGTAACTTAAGCGATAGACTGAAAATATATATATATGTGTTTGATGTTATATTAGCATATTCATACAGAATAATAATCTAATGATGATTCAATAGTTGATGATGATGATTAATCATGACGAAATCTTATTGCTAATCAATATTCTAAAAATAAAAAGATTAGTTTTTAGTAATAAAATATCTTACAATACAATAGAATTAACTCTATTACAAAATCTAGTATTTGATGTTGAATATATTCTAGATATATCATTAATAATTGTGACTTACTTATAAATAAATATGGTTTCTATTTGAAATATTTCATATTATTTAGTTTTCATTTAATAAATGTTCAAAAAACTCAAATCTATCTTATATTTCAAGATAAATAAATATTATTGTATATGATGAAAAATTCAAAAGTCAATAAGTTATGTCATTATGTATCAATAATCTTATAAATAAATAAATAAATTAAATTAAACGTTGTTTGTATAAACAATTAAAAGAATATTATCGATAATATATATATATATTCAATGTGTGATATTGTTTTTTGTTTAATCTATGAATAATACTGATATAACAATAGGAAAGAAAACTGATGTTATGGAAAACAATAATTAAAAGAAGATCAATGAGATGAAGAACTCTTCCTTTTCTTTTTTTTTCTTCTTGTCTCCTTTATTGTTTGTTGTTTTTTATTTTGGATTTTTCCATTGGTTCGATCAATGAACTTATCCTTTCATTATCCGAGAACTACATTGTTGACACAGATGTCGTATGTCATCATAATAAATCAATTGAAGTTAGCGCTTATTGTTCGATCTACTACTATAGATGAGAAAAAAAACAAAAAGTCAATTATATATTATTTGATTATATTTTAATTTTTAATAAGAAAAAAAAATGTAAAATCAATATAGAACGAGAAGTTTCTAGTAAAGAATAAAAAACATCAAAATCAAATATAAGATCACTGATTTTTCAGTATTGCAAAAAAATGATGTATTATTATATAAGTGATAACAAAGCAATCAATACTCTATTAGCAGAAAATTTTCAATTGCTATCAAAATTTCTTTATCTATTGACATTATATGAGAGATATCATTGTTTGATTTAAATGTTCAAAATGCTAAATTCACGATTATCAAATTTTAATATTTATTTGTTTGAATAATCGTACAAAATATATTGTTGAATGTCCTTATGAAGAAAAAAAACATTCGAGTCTATTTTGACTCTATCAAGAGATAAGAGTACTAAGTTAATTGCGTGTGTCAAATATTGATTGTACGTGTTTTATGCTTTGTATTAATAAATGAGATAACACATCGGTATAATTATATAAGTTCTATTAAAATGCGTATTTAAAAAAAATTGATCATGCGCTCTGCAAAGATTTTTGTTTTTATTAGATTCAGAACATTGATCTATACTTTCTCGAATAAATATGAATGATTTTAACTCATTAATACATATTATTTAATCTTCCTTTAAATATAAGATGAATACAATGAAATATATTCTCTAGTAATAATGAGTATTTCGTTATAGAAAACAATTTTGTTTGAAAAAGTATAACAATTAATTGATGGCAATATTATATTAAAATTAAACCTTGAGAATAAAGGTGTGAATGTTTTATTGTGCCCCTATACATTAAATCTTCATGGTTAATGTGTGAAGAACGAAAGTATTCAAGGGTACATTGTCAACAATATTTTAAAACTCAGTCAAGTTTTATTTCAACAAGAAAAAGAATCATTAAAAAAAACTTTGATTTATAACCTCTCATAAATTTGTTCAAATGTTAATACTCTCTAATAATATTTTAAACTTAAATTTGAAATGCCAATGTCATTCACATAAAAAAAAAACAATTTGTGATTGACAAAAGAATTTTTATCTAATATTAGATGTTGTAATATATCAAATAAATTTTTCTATTCATATGTATAAAACTGAATTATTCAACATTGAATAATTCAAAACAAACCTTTCTTTCTATTGTTATACAATGTTAGTGTAAACATTCTCATTAGAAACAAATAATTGGTGAGAGACAAAAAAACCTAGTTGGCAATATTTTCTATTAAATGATTGATTTTTATCAATATGTATCAAGTTTCTAACTTGTCTGTCTTATATTTATAAATGAGACAATTATTAGTTTTTTCTTACATTTGTTTTATAATCAACATTTTATTATTAGCAAGTAATATCGTCTTATTTTTAACTTAAAACGCATGTGTCTTTAATTCACATATGTAAGTATGCGATTCCAACTCATTTCGTTTTTTGTTGAAACCTAAATCGAAGATACAAGGTTATGTTCGTTATAGATACTGTTATATACCTTCGCTCTATTTATCTTACCATTCTGTTCGTTTTTTTTCTTCTTCTTCTTCTTTCTTTTTTCTTCTCTTTGATGTTCATTCAGTTGTACCATCCGTTCATATTATCATAAGGGGTGTATTCTACCTATCGATCTGTCTCTTTACTTCTATTCATATGTACATTTAGTACGTATGAACGTGGTCTGATTTTGAACGAAGACTCATACATACATATACAAATTATTCTCAAATCATCATATACATTTTATTATTATATATCTCTTCTCGATTAGACCTCATTATAACAACTATACTAAGCATTTAAATAATATCAATCGACAACCTGTCCAATTACGATACTTATATTATACAAAAAAACCCGGATAATTCATACAATTGAATAGAATATATTAGGTAAATATAAGTCAATTATTTAATTTATAAAGATTTTGTTAAAACACACGGTTTCTTTGCGTAAAATTTTTATATTTAATAAGATTTTTTTTCTTTTTTTTGATCAATAATTATTAACATCTAAATTTTTTGTTGTCAATTTCTTTCGTCTGTATTTGCACCTGCTTTTTTCTTCGTTCCCTCTTCTTTTCGTATTCAAACTAATATATCGATTTGCTTCAGTTTTAAAAACGAGCAAAAAAAAACGCAAAAGAAGAAGAAGAAGAAGGTCATATGTATGCATGATATATGTATACATACATGTATGTATATACACGGACCCGAAACAAAAAAAAATACGTATATACAAGAAATATTGATCTTATTGAAGTGATGAGACAGTCTCGTCTGACTTTTTCCCCCTTTTGTCTTTTTCTTCTTCCTTCTTCTTTATTTTGTCGTTTTGTCAAAAGACTAAATACCTTTAAGATAAATGTAAGTATTACAAATTGAAAACGATCAACTATAGAAACGAAGACAATGATTGAGATAAGTAGAAGATTTCATATCATTATTATTACATTCTGTGAGTGATATAGCTGTAGGGTATAGTTTTACGACATTGATGTCTACCGACAAAAAAATACAAAAAAAAAACGAAAGAAGAAGAAGGAAAAAAGTATCATCATTTAGCAACATGCATATCGAAAATCATTGAGAAAAGAGAACAAGGTCTTTGTTTCTATCTACCTTGATTGTCACTGTATATATATATATATATATTCACTAACATATTTCTTATAATGTAAATTAGACTGACATCAGTTTTTTTTCATGAACTACTATTTAGTTTATTGTTGAATAGTCGTTTGTTAATAGCAGCAGCCTTGCCAATATAACATTGAAGAATAAACGAAGTTTCCTATGAGGAAATAAAGAGACATAAGAGAGAAGGAGAGAGAGAGACAGAGAGAAGAAGAGACAGACAGAAAAAGTGACTACTCTCCATCAATTTCTATTTCATTCACATGAGTATCAAGTTTTCGATTGCATCATTCTTTCAAATTCATACATAGGTATACATGAATTAGTGGTCAATCGTTTGAGTTTGAACAAACGATGAACTTAATATACTCTCTGTATATATGTGAATTCTCACCTAAGGCTAATCTTATTCAAATAACTCCTATACTCATCTTGTGTCTATGTATGTTATATCTTTTTTTTTTTATTCTTAATCATACATATATACATATATATACACATATATATATATATATTCTTACTTGCATACGCGTCACTGACATGTTGACATACGACTGTTAAACCAGGGTCAAACATAATCTTATACATTTCTAGTCTATATATTATATATTATATTTAGATAGTGAATCTCATTCATATCCAAGAACGAACTGAACAACGACGAGGATGAGAATGACGACTGTTATTAATACAACAAATGCTGAAGTAACAACACCAACAAGTTATGTATCACGTTGGATAGCTCAAAGTCATAATACTTATCAAAATAAAACAAATGAATTATATTCACCATTATCATCATCATTATGTGATTTTCGTACACCATCAGCAGCATGTCGAACTTTACCAACTATATTTTCACCAATAAAATCATCAACAGTAAAACCTCAGACAACAACATGGCAAGCACAAGCAAGATCACGTCTTAATGCTAGTAATACTGCTTTAAATCATATGTCTTCATTTACTTCATCGGATAATAATATAGATTTACAAGAAAAATTACATCATGTCAGGTAAGAACATTTACCAATTCAATTCATATGTTATGTAATATTTCGTTTTGATTGAATGATGTTTATCGATATATTCTCATTCAATTGTAACGTTTATAGACATTGCTATAGTTCTAGTAGTATCAATGACAATTGACTGATTGATTCTCTCTCTCTCTCTATGAAGTCCGTCATAACAAGAAGAAGAAAATGTATATTATTCGAAAGAAAGAACAAACGTAAAATTTATTAAGAATCCGTCATAATGTAGACATCATTGCATGACGATTGATATGTATAGGCATAAATTAAAACTTAAGACAGCAAATGACATGAAATAAAAATAAAGAACACTAGATACTCTATATATTCAAATCGATTAAGTATATGATTTTGAATATACGCATGCAAAATGACATATATAAAAAAAACGAAGATCTATATCTTATTTCATACAAGTCTGTTGTAGACATTGCGTACAATAATAAATGGCCTATTACTTTTTTTTTCTTAGAGCTTTACTTGATGCTAAAAAACAACGTTTATGCCGTCATCTTTCATCATCATCATCAGTATCATCGTCTTCTACTATACCAGAACAAGCTATTTCTTCCGCTGTAGTAGGAGACCAATCTTGGCCTCCTCCTCCACCATCTGCAACTTTATCAGTTGAGGTAAATATTTTTTGAACGAACAAAATTTTTTTGTATAATTTTGTCTTCAGAATGTCTGTCATCCACATGATGAACCTCAATTACCAACAGTCTATCCTTATCATCAATCATTAACTTTGCCATGTCTTATGGAAGAATCACCAAGTGATTCTGGTTTAAGTGATGGTACAAAAACAACAAATAATGAGGATATTGCTGATGCAACAACAAAAAATTCAGCTATGATCGATTTAAGTAAGCCATTATCAAGAGAAGAAATGCTTGCTATTATACAAGTTCTTCGAGAATTGTGGAAAAAACAATTTGGTAGTGAAATATTAGATATGCATATAAAATCAAGTGTATCAACATCCAATGTAACTGAAAAGCGCCGTACAGTAAATACTGAAAGAATATCATATCTATCAAATAATAATCGAAATCAATATCATTCAACACCAACATTAAATAAATTAAGTGCTGAATTAAGTGATATCAAAGATAAATTGAAGAAATTTTCAAATGGACGTACAACTATTGAATTATCAAAAGATATTCCAGTGGAAAAGAATTCACACGGTAAGAAGAAAAAAATGTTGTAGATTGTAATTGATAGTAATATTTATTGTATATGTCTCGTGTCACCTTCACAGAAACACATTACGAGTTGACATAGATGTATAGTTATAATGTTCGTCATGTACTTGAAAGAAATTATAACAAAGCAACAGTTTGAAGTTACCTTTTGAATAAGTTCATTGAGATGTCAAACTAATTTTCGATGCACAGTATTACGATGTTCACTGATAAAAATATTTGTTTCGATTTTAATCTATCTATATATATCTTTTTAGTTATAGAACCTGAAGAAACACAATTTATCGGTGATACTCTAGTATTTATACCTGTAGGTGATCCATTAACTGTAAGTAATTAATTCGTTTATAATAAATTTGAAAACTAATTTTTATTATTTAATTTTAGCCACAAGAAATTGAACGAATGCAAGCAAGAAAAGAAGCACTTATACGTCGACAAATTCAACGACGAGAACAACAAATGTTAAAAAAAAATCAACGATTAACAGATGCCATTGAACGTCAGAATGAATATCGTCTCTATGAAGAATATACCGCACAACGTCGACAAGAAAATGATCTTCGTCGTACAACAATTTTACAAGCACATAAAGAACAAAAACGTTTAGAAGCTGATCCACCATCATCACATGATTATTACTTTACAGCTGCACGAACTCGTAATCGTTTAAAACGAAAAGCATCAATGACATCATTTATGTCATTTGATGATGTTAGTTATGGTGAATCAACATTTGATTTAATGAGTAATACTAGTGGAAGAAAATCAAGTAACGAAAAAAAAAATGAATCCATTCATAAGATTATTACATAAGATTATTATTTAGATCATACAGCAAAAACCCATATAACTAGATTTGATTTATTATCACCAAGTGTATTAGCATCAACAAGTGCATCTCGATCAAAAATGAATCGTGCTGCAAGCACATGTAATATCAATGAACATTACGATTCATTTACATCATTACATTCAAAAGCAACAGGTCCATTACGTAAAACTACCAAACCAACGACTTTATTTGGTGGTAGTCTAATGAATATTCCTATGATGAATAATAAAAAATGTTCACAACAACAACAATCATTTAATTTACTTGATGAACCATTTGATTTAGTAGGTGATTCACCATTAACTGGTTCACTTTCATCAATAGCTTTATCAATACAAACAGGTAATATTTTTGTTCAAATAACTAAATCTTATTTTGTTTTCTTCAAAGGATCACATCTTGCTCGTAGTCAAACACATTTATCAACGAAAACAAATAAACAAGCAATATTAAATTCACTTAAACAAGTTGTTCTTGCTGGTCCAGCTAATGAACGACAACGAGAAGTTGTTTCACGAGTAAATTATCTAATGCTTTTTAATTAATTATATCGAAAAAAAAAATTTCATTTTAATAGGAAATTGAATTATGTGAAGCTCGACATTTTATTGTTCTCTTTCGTGATCATCGTTTACAATTTCGTGCCATTTATATGTATATACCTGAAACAGATATTATCGAAAAATTATATGGTGTAGGACCTAATATAATCACAGAAGTTATGGTTGACAAATGGTACAAGTATGTAGTTGTGTTGTTTATTTTCAAAAGATATAAAATAAAATTTTGTCGTTTTAGATATAATTCAGGTGGTAAACGTTTTACTAATATTCCAATAAGACATTTTTCAATTCAATGTGATGCTATTATTATTCACAATGACTTTTGGCAAAAAAAACTACTTATGCATATAAATCGATTTCATTAATTTTTCAAATCATTGTTAATTGTATATAAAAATATAAATCTCTCTCTCTCACGCATCCATTTTCGTTTTTTTTTAATTTCTTTTACTTTTTTTGAATCAGTAAATATTTAAGCAAGATTTAAGGAAAGAATTTTTGAGTAACTGAGAATAGAATATTTTTTATTAAATGTTTTATCTTTTAGAAATATTTATTATAAATTATTAAGATAAATCTTTTGATACAAGTTGTTTGTTTTTTCAAAGAATTAAATGTATCTTTACAATTTATAAAGAGTTTTATAATATTTGTATAGTATAATTTAATTCAAAAGAAACCTATTATTTTGAATACATATAATCATAATTTATGTTCTTTTTTTTGTTTGAGTACTATCGTTATATTGTACTGAAATATATGAATTTTAATTATATTAATTTTTGATTTATATGCTAATATGGTGGATTATTTTGTTCTGATGATTGTATATAGTTTTATCTATTTGATCAGCAAAACAACAGGTGACTAGACTGTTTAATGCAATCTACATTGTATATATTATTCGGATAATAAGTATGAATAATGTTTAATACACTAACTATATATTCTGATAATTTAGTTCAGTATTAAAAGAAGATCATTATTATTTTCTGTCTCTCTATTAAAAATAGAAGGACAATGAATAACAAGAATTACCGTGACCAAGTTTTTTTGATCATGGTCATGATACTCATCTTCTTTGACCGTGACCTGCGCTAATTTTCTCTAATTTATAATGATTCATAACCTTCTTTCATAAACTACATGTGTTGCATTGATATTAAAAATACCAAGAATTTCTATATTTTTCGGCAAGAAATTCATTGTACCAACTAAATAATGAATAAACAATAGAAATAACCTTTGAACATATGTCTACTCTAGTATGCGTGACGAACTTTCAGTCACGACCGCAGACTTTTGGAAAAAAAATTTGTTCCAGTCACAGCCATCACTATGGCAATTGTGAAACGAGTCAATCGCTAATACGTACGCAATTTACCAGACATCTATAACTAGATCAACAGCCGATTCGGTCATAATATAAATTAATTGAAAAAATATAATTTATGCAAAATTAAAAAATTAGATAAGATCATTCTAGGAAGAAATGTATTTGTCAGATTTTCCATTGTTGACTCTGTTGAATTTAGTAGAAAATATTTTATGAATATTAAAGATAAGCTTAATCATGATCATAGCAAGTTTCATTAGTTATATAATAATAGAAATATTTCTACTTGGAATATTCAAGAGATTTACTTATACTTCAATATAAAGATTTCTACTATGTGCTTGAAATCTAAATCAATACTGTTTTATGTATTTAAAGTATTGGTGATTTTTGCTGAAGCTTTGATAATTGCTTATACTATGAGGGGAACTATATTTATCTATTACATTAAGTTTGATGATCAACAGTATTTTTAGGTATCTTTTGTACTTGCGAAAAGATACAAATAATAAAAACAAATGCTCCAGTTTAAGTATGAACAGAAAAATGTCTCTTTTTGAACTACTTGAACTTAATCAGCTTTTGCCACATTATATCAATAGTTAAAATTGTGAGGTCTAAAATAAATTGATTCACTGAGTCCAATTTGAGGTGTAACTGCATTTCATGTATACTCTCGATCTTAGTTTGTTCTATTGCGAATGATTATTGACATATGTCTGCATGAATATAGCTGAAATTCAATATCTCCACTTATAAACCTTTACTAAAAAAATTGAAATTTTACAAGACACTATAAAATAATCATCATATAGACTATAATTATATATCACATCAAAACAAAAAAAGATTATGATTTGTTAACTGATACATTTATTGATTTATGTTTTTCTGTTATGTAGCATGTCTTTGTATTTCAATTGATACAATCAATTTATAACGTATACAATTAAAAGTAAATGTAATCATATAGTAAAATACATTTTTTCTCTTTTCATCTCTAACAACTTTAATTTATTGTCTATTAAATAAATTGACAAGATAATCGTTAAGAAAAATATATATGTTGATTGAAGAAATTTTCTTTTGTTATTCTTTCGTGTCCTACCAATACGATCATGCAGACAACTTGAAAATTAAAAAAAAAAACAACACACATCAGACAAAAGAAATAAAGACAATTGAGTGCCTATCGGTAATGATGGAAAGTTAATCCTACTGTGAAAAAAAAAGAAAAGAAGAAAAAAAGGAAAAAGAAAAAATAAGCGAAATAGCATAAAATGACGTTAAGTAAAAGAAGAAGGCTCATTGATTCTCGCCTGGTTGCACGCATGCGTGTTTTTTTCCTGTATTATATGTGTGACGAGAGTCTCATATTTCGTTTTTAGATGCAAAGACGTGAATAAAATAAATACAAAATATACCGTATTTACCAATGTGATCATGAAATGTGAATAAAAAAATAGTATGTATACACATGCGTTCGTTCGTTCATTTATTTACATAAGGAATTGAGTCTATGTTTTTTTCATTGAAATTTTAATAGATTAAAAATAAATAATTCTCTATTTATTCTAGATGCTAACTCGTGCACGATCAATATTTTCTCGTATATTTTCATCTGATCCAACACCTTCATCGCAAATACGTTTTGGTGAAACATTCGACACTATCAATGATAGTTCAAGTAATGACAATAATTCTGATGATAATAATATTAATTATAATCTTGAATGTTCAATAAATAATAATAATAATGATAATGAATCATTAACGAAAGAAAATAATAAACGACAAACCAATGAATATGTAAATAATAATTCAATTCAAACAAAATCTAATGTTCATTATATACAATCACATGAAAAAAGTAAACAAAATCGTTTGATTAATTCAATGCAAATAGCAACATCACGTTGTAACATTGAATCAATGAAACGTTTATTAAATAATTTTGATATTGATATTAATCACCGTGATCAATATGGTATGAGCTATGTCGAACATGCTATACTTATGAGTAATTTTGATATGATTGATTTACTTGTCAGATACGGTTGTGATTTACATCAAGGTTAGTTTTTTTGAACGAACTTTTTCTCTATAAAATAAATTTTTTTTCTTTTTTTTCTATATTAATTAGGTAATTCTACTGGTCATTCTTATTTATATGTAGCTATTGAAATCACAACAAATAAATCACTTGAAATAATTCGTCTTCTACTAGAATCAAATTGTTCATGTTTACGTTCATTAGATATTATCTCATTAACATCACCAACACAAATTAATTATATAAATTCACAAGATTTTATTTTACTTAATACACATTTACTTCTTATTTTTAAATATCATATACGTCGTATGGTATTAACTGATCTTTTAAATTTATTAAGTTATTTAATTCTAACAAATTTATTAGTTTGTAAAAATGATGAATATTATGGATTGGATTCAACTAGTAAGACAACATTAAATCAATTTAATAATGATTATATATCATTATTTATTAAAACACTCGGTATGAGACATATATCAAAATTAGAATATAAAATTCAAAATTTACAAACATTATCTATATCATCAATGATTCCATTAACAAATGATGATATTCAACCATCTTTAAATCAAATAGAAAATTTAACAAAACATGTATTTGAATTAAAACATCTATGTCGATTTTTAATTCGACAACATTTAAAAAATCTCAAAGCATCAACTATTGCAACACTTGCTCCAACAACTAAATTACAAGATTATTTGTTATATACACCAATTTAATTCTTGCTTGTATTATCAATGACAATTGTATATATATATGTGAATAATCTGTTTTTTTTGTACAGAAAATAAAAAGAGATCAGTATAGAAACTTCCAACAAGTCTATTTTGGAAGATAATATGTATAACCACTGAGTATTGACAAATATATTTATATTATAATTTTGAATTAAGATGACAATTTCAACTAATAAAATCATTATTGTTATATAGAAGGAAAAAAAATCTCATGGACATATATATAAATTTTCGATCGATACTCATCCTTCTTCCCATGATCAAATGTCATGCTACTAATAACAAAAAAAAAGAATTTTATTTGGCTTCTTCTTTCAATCTACTTCATCATTTATGTTATTATAATCTTTTAAGTAGTTACTTTTTCTTCCTTTCAAGTTTATTTCTCGGTAATTATCTTTCATACCCTACAGAAAAGAAGCTCACTTTGTTTTTCTTGCAATAAACAATTACTCAAAAGAAAACTTCTATCATAAATGATTGTATAATCATTTCATTCGCGAAGAATATAAAAGTAGTTTCAAATTCTATTTTAAATATACTTGAATACTTCCGAGAGATTATTCGCATAAACATGTCAAGATCAATTTATTCCTTTTTTCACTATATTCTCTCCACAAAAAAAAATATAGTACAATACAGATGATTGTCCATAAAAAAATACCAAGAAATAGTTTTTCTAAAAAAAAAGTATAAAGCTCGAAAATTCCATAATGATTTAATTAAGCATAACTGATTCATAGGTGGGTATCATATATCTAAAAATAAGTTTATATAAATAATAAATTTTTATTTTTAAAAAACAATATACTTGATATTAATGAAGGCATCTTCACCACCATGTCGTTCAAATGCTTCAAGTGTTTCATTTATTAAATCTCCTAGATTTTCACGACGTTGTTGTCCATATTCAATATGATCACCCAAATTTGCTGTGAAAAAAAAATATACATAAATTTTATTAATAGAGGAATCGATTAACTTACAATTCCAATTTTTAAAAAGATTAAATATTGGTAAAATTTGACGATAATAAGGGACAAGTGCTTCACCAATCATATCACCTGATGTAACTAATTGTTGAAGAATTTTTAATGTTGTACAAATAACCTTGTGATTTCGTGTATTTAATGCATCTGAATACAAAAAATATTTGTATGTTGAAATACAATATCAAGTAACTATACTTTTAATTGGTACAATAAGTTGTGGAATAACTGGTAAAATTTTATTTCCGCCATGTTCAAGCATATCATGAATACCTTGACGAGCAAAAAAATCCCATGGATGATCAATTTCACAAAGACCATCGAAGAATAATGGTAAATAATGATGATAATCAAGTTTTTCAATTTCCACCTGATATAGTATAATAAGAATTATTGGATAATAAAAATCTTTTATGTTTATACCTTCCAAGCGATTTTATTTCCTTTTGTATCATGTTCAAGTGCTATTGGAAAATCTCCACGCTCGTAAAATTTACGAAAGGCTGTTGGTTTGCTATTACGAATACGAGTTGCTTCGGCTGGTGCTGGACCATTTACCTATAATGAAGGTTTTGTTTTATTATTGATAACAGTATCAAATTTTAAAATAATTTACTTTGGCATTTTTTAAAAGAGATTTTACAGTGAAACCATCCGTTACTAAGGGTCCGCTTTGCCGTAATCTGGCATTCGTTTCACGGCGTGGTGATGTAGCTGTAGCCATTATTTGTTGTTGAGTTCTCGAGAGTGTTTCGATTTTACACAAGTGGCATACTCTTTCTTTTCTTTATTGTTTGTTGACGACGACCATTATAAGAGCCTATTGCTAAGAAACCATCCTCTCCTATCTATGGTTCATTTTTCTTCATTCTCAATACGACATCTTTTACATAACTTTGAAAAGAAATTATTATCAATGCTAATTCAAACACTTGAGAATCATCTTATTATGCAAAATAGCATATCATCTTTCTTAGGATAATTGATCGAGGATATCCTTGTTGTATAGATGTATTATACAACAAACGTTAATTATTATCTAATTAGTAAAAGCATTTTTATAGAAATTTAACGCTTTTTAGAAGAATACTTTACTAATAAGAACGTGTTGACAGATGAGTGTGTAGAGGAAAGAAAGATGAATGGATTATTATAAGCTATACGATGTATAAATCGATATAAATATCTACAGGCATCAAACTCGAATATTATCTATATAAATACACAATGGCGGTAGCTAGAAAATTCAAAACAAAAGAAATTTGATAGATGCGGATATAAGTATATTGTGTAGGATGAATTTTAATACAATACTCACTCATATCTAGATCTTCAACACACGTTTTATATCTCCAAGAACGCTTTTTTTGTATCTAAAATTCAAATCTATCTGGCATGCGATAATCCACATTCTGAGTTCATGTCAAAACAGAGGTATTTTACTCTATAAATCAAGATGGAAACAATCAGCGTGGTCTATTAATAGAAAATTCAGAATGTCACGCCACATAAACAAACAGATCATAAAAGAGAACGAATGAAATTAATAATTAAAAGTTAATATTTTTTTATTTCATGTATCTAAAGTAAATAGTGCCTTCATTTCTTCTTCTTCTAATGATACATAATCTTCCTGTTTCGTGACAAAATTGACGTATGTTTTATCTTTTCTCTTCAAAACGGAAAGATTGAAGGTGATGCTTGTATACACAGAATATTTTCAAAGTTTGATTATAACTATACTACATATGAATTTGAATTAAATTTATTTATTTAAAAAGATATCTCAATTAGAACCTACTATTCCCGCGTGCTAAAAAACTATTTATTTTTTTTTTGTATATGGATTAGTATATAACAAATCTACTATAAGCAGTATAAAAAAAAAACATTAACTCAAATGATGAACAAATAAAAAAAAACGATGAGCAGTTGCGGTGATTATGATACGAAGCAGATATACACAATAGAAAAAG
>CAJNOI010000036.1:421927-447024 GCA_905250115.1 Adineta steineri
TTTTTTTTTGTTGCTCAAAAATCTTTGAATAGTTGCACTTCATATCTTGCTGCCTGTGGCATTGTTTTCATATCGCATTCATCATATGGATCAAAATTTGTTGTATCACCTGGTGATTTAACTTCTGGTTTTACTGGTGGTTCTACTTTTCGATCATAAACATCTCCCCATGAAACACCAACAAACCATTGCTCACGTTTTATTTCCTCACCACCATCTCTTGCTGAACCAAGTCGTTGATTTTGATCAATATTAAGTAATTTACGTATAACTTGTTTAGCTGCATAATCAAAATGACGTGGAAATTCAATTTTACCCGAAAGTATTTTTTGATATATTTGAAATTGATCAGTATCATAAAATGGTGGAATACCTTATAATAAAACAGATATATTTTACATAGAATCTCTACATTGTTTTTTAAAGATAACTACCAGCAAGCATTTCAAATATAAGAATACCAAATGCCCACCAGTCAGATGCTTTATGATGACCACGATTTTGAATGACTTCTATTTTTTGATAAAATAATGGAAATAGATTAGATAATAGAGAAAAATTTATAGTTAACCTGGTGCAAGATAATCAACAGTACCACAGAGTGTATATGTTCGTTCTTTAGTTTCTTTAGCAAAACCAAAATCGACTAGACGAATATGACCTTCGCTATCTAATATAATATTTTCCTTTAGAAGAAAAAAGAGAAAATAAATAAATAATTAATAAATAAAAGATATTCGAGATAAAACATACCGGTTTTAAATCACGATAGAGTATATCTAAGCGATGTAAGTAATCAAGTGCAAGTAAAACTTCACTAGCATAAAATACAGCTGTTTTCGGATCAAATTTTTCACTTTTACGCAACATTTGAAAAAGTTCACCACCTGGTAAATATTCCAATAGAAGATAAAGTAGAGTATTGTTATGTGCTGTCCATTGGAGGCGTACAAGAAACGGATGATCAGTCATTGTTAAAACTTTTTTTTCATTTCGAACATGCTCAACTTGTTTTGATTCAACAATACGTTTTATACACATTACTTTAAGTGCGTAGTATGTATTTGTTTCCCGATGTAATACAAGTTGTACTCGTCCAAATGTACCTAAATTATATGATATAGAAATTATCTTTGAATCGAATTAATCTTACCGGTACCAACTGTTCGAATAACAGCCAATGAATCTATTGAAAATTGAATATCTTGTGTAGAAGATTTTCTTGATAATGATGATGATGATGATGTTACTGTATCATTTGTATTAACTGAAGAGCGAAGTCCATTTTGTGGTTCTTCAGTTTGTGTAGTATCTAATGTTGACTCTGATTGGTTGCGTAAAGTAGGTGTACTTGATATAGTTGAATTTGTATTTGATATTCTTGAACTTGGCCGAATAGGTGGAAGTTCATTGAGTGTTGTGGAAGCCATTCTATTTATTAATTCATTATTATTATCTAATGTATTTTGAATAGTTGGAAATGAATCAAGACGACCAGGTGATGTAATCGATGTTGTTAAAGTTTTCTTTGAAGACATTCGAGATGATTTTCGTCGTTTTATTGTTGTTGTTGTTAATGTAATTGGAGTTGTTTTTGTCAGACTTAATTTCTTGGGAGGAAGGGGTGTTATAGTAGATGCAACACGAGCTAATCGTCTAGTCAATAAGCGATCAGGTGATTTAGCTGACGCAATCGAACGAACTGAAGCCATGCCAAAGTTTTAAAAATAAATTGAACAACACTAAAAAACGATTTATAAATAGTAAGAATAAGAATAATAATACAAAAAAAGGAGAAGAAGAAAAAAAAGAAAATCGTTAACAATTAAAGAAGAAAAGACGGCAGCTTATGACACTTAAAAATTCTTTAAATTAACATATTCGAGAAGCAAAGTAAAATACTGTCATGCAATCAAAATTGGGTATGTCAAGTTTAAGTGGTTTATTTCTACCTGATTTTGTTAACCTTCTATTATGAAGGAAGAAAAATATATAAATGAATACTTTCATTCTGTATCTGAGTATTGTATATATATATATATTTGCGAAAAAAAAAAGAATTTTTTTTATTATTTTGATATATGTAAATGTACGTATTTGAAGCCTTTAAATATCAGGTTTGTTTTGATAGAATAATATTAAATAGGAAAGAATAAAAAAGAAAGAGAGAGAAAAAAAATCAAGAACTACTTATTTATTGATCATAAGATTGAAAAAAAATCTATTCTCTAATTTTTCTATTACTTATATTAAATATTAATATGCTATTTTGCCGTAGATAAATAATAAAAAGTACGTACTTTTTTCTCTTGAAAATTATTTAAACGTAACTTAAATCAATGCGATGATTATATAGATATGAATACACAAACAATGCTTTTAATGTCGTAACCAATTCTTCTCTTTTTTTTAATAAAGCACATCACTTGTTTAAAAATGTTCTTCTGTAAATACATTAACTCTTTTTTTTTCCTTCTTCTTTCCTTTTTTACTTTAATCATCATCATGTGCACACACACACACACACATACCCGCATTACTTGGATACATAAACGATGGAAACGATGACGACAATAAAGTTCTTTCTTTTTTTTACTAAGCTTCCGCTGAACGCATTTCTTTTTTTGTAACTATTAATGCGATAGGAGAGAAAAGGCGTGAAGAAAAACAGCAGATATTGTATAAAGGTAAAAAATGAGCATAATGTTCGAAATGAAATATTTTCTATTCTAAAATCTTGAGTAAATTTTTTTTTTGTTATTTCTATTGTTTTATCTTGAAAAGAAACTCGTAATATGTACTTATGAGCGAAAGAAAATAAGAGAAATAGAGAAAAAAGAAAATTATACCCTAAAGAAATTCCACAAACTATAAGTAACGAATACCAAATTGAAGAACAGAAAGAGTATTACTTTTCATCATCTACTCTGTGTTTGGTGTGCATGCAATGAACACGTGATAATTATGAAATAATCAATCTCATAAGCTGTATTGATTTGAGAAAATAATACAGTCATTTTCGTTTTTTTTTACAAAAAAATTGTATTAAGTTCAACGGATAAACCTTAACGAATGAATTTTTGCTTTTATCTTACATAACTATGTCAAAAAAGAAAAAACAAACAAAAATACCACTTAAATATGATACTCATAAATTTCATTGGCGAAATTGAGAAGATAAGAAATATGAAAAGAACAGCAAATTTTACTACGTATATAAAACAACAAATAGGTCAAAGTTGATCGAACTAACTATGTACATTTACAAAAAAAAAAAATTCTTAAAAATCAAAGCTCCCTTATCAGAATACTTTTTTTTATCAATGAAAGCAAAGATTAACTATTTTCATCGAATATATAATCTTATTCTAACAGTAAGGACGCATTTAAGGTTAAATTTATGTTGATTTTTCTCTATTATTTAATCAAAAAAACAAAGTACTTTACCATTAAAATAAATCAAAACAAAAACATTGAAAAAAAACTATATAATTTGTTTTTACACTCATTGTTCTACAACTACAGGAGGACAAAAATATTTGATTAATGAGAAAATTTCTTTTATTGACATTCAATATTAAATAATACGCCTATGAATTTCTTCTTTTTTTTTTATACATTACTTATATACTGAAACAGATGTTGAACTGCAAATGACGTCGATTATTATCATTAAATTGATATTGATACCAATAGAATAAGTATACTTCCTTCTTATTACTGATGCCTGGTTCGTTATATCTGAATAGAAATGACTATAGTGAATACATTGTATCTTTAAAAAACATCGAACGACAAAATCAGATCTCGTTATATGTAATAAAGAGCGAATGTATAGATGATGTGTTTTGTCAATAAACAATCTCAATCGGATATTGTATACCATAATAAATAATAGATGTCTATTTTTAGTATTACATTCTCTTGGGAAATTATATATCGGAACAGATCTGACATATCAATTATTTGAATAGAAAAACATATCTCATATATATATATAAAAGCATACTAATTCAATTACTCGTATTTTTATTGCTAAAAATAAATTTCCGTCTTTCATCTGTATATATATTATAAAATCGAACATGAAAATGTATCTATTGAACTGTTTGTTGAGCAGCCATATGATCAGCTATTGTATCAAATAATGATTCACGTTCAACCATTGATTCAGCTAGACTTTGTGTTTTTTCTCTTGTTTCATCGGTATGTGGTGTCATTTTCATTATACTAAACTGTCGAATATTAGAATCTCTTGCACGTATATGTGCAACACGTTGTTGTGCTTGTAAAAGACGATCACTAGCATCACGCATAGCTTGTACATCCAAATGTTTACGTTCAATATTTGATAGAGCACGACGAACATGTTTACGTTGTGTTAAATATTTATCAATTAATCTTGCTTGTTCTTCAGCATTTTGTTTTTTATTTTGAACTGATTCTCGTGCTATTCGTGATTTTTGTTGATTACGAATATTATTTTCATGATATTGTAAGGCATTTGATATAGACATATGTTGTGCATTAAATCCTTGAGAAAAAGCAACTTGTGCTCGACGTTTTTCTTGTCGTTCAGTAAGAAGAATACGTTGTTCTTGAACTGTATCATGTAATTCACTTTGTGCATGTTCAAGACGATGACGATGATATACTTGTTTCATACGATCATGATCTTTTATACGATGAATTATTGATAAACGTTCATCATTAACATGCTACAAGAGAATATATTCTCATTACTTCAGTGGCGGATCCAACATTTTGAAAACGTTATATCCCAATTTCAGAGCATGGGACCCAAATAGAAGGTTTTTACGAAAAAAATCTCGTTTTTAAAATCGTTCCCCCTCCTATTTTTTTCGTGTCTAGTGGTAATTTATTTTTAAGAGTTTGATCGTAATCTACATCGAATTTCACCTAAAAGTATGCATCCGTTTATGAGTTATGACATTTTGAAACTTTGTTCCGTTTTCTGGAGCATCTTTCAAAAATTGAAAACGTTATAATTCACGAACGGATGCATATTTTTAGGTAAAATTCGATATAGATTATGATCAAATTCTTAAAAATAAACTACCGCTAGACACAAAAAAATTGGAGGGGGGAGGCGATTCTAAAAACGATATTTTTTTCGTAAAAATCTTCTATTTAGGTCCCATGCTCTGAGATTGAGATATAACGTTTTTAAAAGTCCTAGATCCGCCTCTGCATTACTTGTAATTGTGCATTAATTAAACTATGATCTTGTTTTATTTGTTCAACATCATGTGCAAGATATTTTCGTCGTTCAACTTTTGCTCTATCATTATAAGCTTTATCAATAGCTACTAAACATCCAAGTGCCATACTTCCATGTATAGTTCTTAAAAGTCGATCATCGGCTGTTTGATATTTAATTGGTTGTCGATTTGCAGTATTATTTTCTTTAATTTCTTCTAAACGTTTACGTTGTTTTAAATGTGATTCATCTTTTATACTTTGTACATATTGTTTTGCTGCACGAATTTCATCATTTAATTCTTCGATAGGTTCATGAACAATAAGGTGAGATTTTTTACCACAAAGCATTGATGATGTTGCAATAGCATCATCCTCAGAAGATTTTATTGTATCTGTTTTACGTAATAATTGTTTTGAACTATTAATTCTATCAGGTTGAGTATTTATTAATTGATCCATTTGAATTTTAATATGACGTTTAGTTGTAGATGGTTCAGAAAGTTTTCCTGACTCAATTCGATAATATTCTTCTTGTATAACTGATGCTCGAGGTTGTTTAGGAAGTAATGCAAATTTTCCTGATGAATTAGTTAATGATGAAGTCATATTTCTTCGACTAAGAAATCCTGGAACAGTTCTAAAGACAAAAAATAATACAGCAAACTTTATTTGAAAAAATAGTTACTCTTGTTTTGATAATATATATTTTTTTAATTGAATTTGTACAAGCCACATACGAAAATTTTTTTGTAAAATTAATACTGGACAATAATGTGACTGAATTTTATTTATTTGTTTATAAAGTTGATCAGTCATTTCATATTCAATATCTACTGTTGAATTCTAAACAACAAAAAAACAAATTGTTTGAGAATAATACAAATAATTAATTATTTTTTTTTGTTCGATGTTCCTTACCTTACCAGTTGGAATATATAGATTTAATTTAAATGAATTTGATTGTGATGTATAAGGTTCAGGAAAACGTGTTTTTTCTATTATTTCATCATCCGCAACAACATGAGAATCTAGAGCTTTTAGTGTCCAAACACTATTGACGACATGATGTCGATAATTCTTTTTTAAACTTATTGGAGTATCATATAGAGTAAGAACTTCAAGATTTGGTGTATTCGAAAGTGATTTAATATCATCATAGGAGGATAGAAGGTTATCATGTAAATAAAGAATTTTTAATTGTAACATTTCTTTCCATAATTCTTCATTAGGTAATTTATTAATCTTAAAAAAAAGGAAATAATATATGCATGAAAAACTTTAAATTCATGTTTTTTTACTCGATTTGAATGTAAATCAAGTTTAATTAATTGTCGACAATTCATAAGAAGATCATCAATTTTTTCAATAAAATTTGAACTTAAATCACATATTTGTATATATTGAAATTGTACAATATCACTAATAGAGTTTAATTTTAATTTCGATAATGATAATATAAATATATCCGATGCTAATGATAAACGTAAATGATTTTGATATGATTCAAGAAAACTAAGTGTAGGTTCTTGTAAAAATTGTTCATCCATTTTTGTTTTGTTACCAATGAAATAATCGAATTGGATTATGTTAATTATTCACTTTACAGATTTCAGTTATTTGTCCTTCTTTTCTTCCAAAGATCGAACTGAAGAGAAAAACAGAACGGGAAGAAGAAAAATTTAAAAAAAAAAAGAATTCTATTGCTGCCATTTGTATTGTTCCTTTGATTTGAGTTGCACTGCAACTAGAAAACGTGAACTAATACATGAATGAAAGATGCCGCAGATCATCAAGAAATTTTAATGATATTAATTATTTAAATTTTCCATTAAGCATATTAATATATTTATATAACTTCATCGTCAAATATGCATTATAAAAATTTAATTTTTTTCTCTTAATTGCTTCAATGAACAAGACAATATATGAGAGTACATTGTTCTCATTATTTCTTTGAGATTAATATTCAAGGTAAGAACAAAGGTATAACCTTAGTGAAAAATATTTTCGATATTAAACGATATCGAGACATAACAAAAATCGTATGATCAATAATTGATGTATATTCAGTTAATTCTTATAAATTAATATCATAATCCATTGTTAAATGAAAATATCTCGATTTTTTTTCTACCTACGTCTTGCGGTTTTCTTTACTTCTAATACCCAAAAAAATACTTTTTAATTTGAACTTGTATTAAGCACAAACCAAAGATGATAACCTTCAATCGGATCATTTACAATTGTATACATCCATCTAAAATGTCAGTCAATAAGTAGACGTCAAGGATATTGTTTTTACATCTATTTCAATGCACGAATATTTATTTATGGATTAAAGATTTACTTAAGCGTACGAGTAGAGTAAAACTCCGTGCATTTTCGTATCAATAAGTATCATCTTCATTTTACATTCGAACTCAACACATCGAGAAAAAAAAAGTTTCTTATATAGACATCATCATGATTACCATTGGTTGTGTTAGTCTTTTATTACTTTCATTTGTCAATAATGTTGGTATGTTTCAATATTAATTATAAAAAAAAGATTTTTTCTAAATAATTAATTATATCATTTTCGTTTCTAGCTAGCAATTGCTTAGTTACCGGTTATTGTGGTACTAATCAATGCTGTTCAGCATTTGGTAGCTGTGGTGCAGGTGCTTCATATTGTGGTGGAGGAGCTGTTGCATATCCAGGATGGTCAGGTACACCATATGTTAGTGGTGATTGTCGTATCGTAGGCTGTGGAGCTGGTTATTGTTGTTCACCATACGGCTAGTAAGCATTTAATATGATATTAGATAGTTTTTTTCTCAATTCAATAAATTAGTTGTGGCGCATCAACTGACTATTGTGGTACTGTTGTTGTTGTTGCACCTGCGCCTGCTCCAGCTGCTGCTGTAGGTCAATGTCGTTTAACTGGTTGTCCAGCTGGTTCATGCTGTTCACAATATGGATAGTTAGTTTTACATTCTTTTTTTTTTCTATATTAAATTTGAATATTTTATATAGTTGCGGAAATACAGCCGCTCATTGCGGTGTTGCTACCTATGGTAATTGTGGTGCTACTGCTTGTGGTTCTGGTCTTTGTTGTACACGATATGGATAGTATGTAGATTTACTTTCATAAACTAATATATATATATATTTATTGAATTATTTTAGTTGTGGTTCAGTTAATGTCTATTGTGCATTTCAACGATCAGGAGCAAGTAATGCTCAACCAGCTCCACTTGAAGGTGAATTCAGAGGAGACGCAACATATTATAATGAAACTAAAGTTAGTTCACAATATTCAACATGTGGTACTGAACGTGGTCGTTCATTAAATGAAGATAAAGAAATAGTTTATGGTGCTGCTCTCAATCAAATACAATTCGATCCATACACTGTCAATGGTATTCCAAGTAATAATCCAATTTGTCACAAGAAAGCTTTAGTAAAAGGACCAAAAGGTGAAATAACAGTTCGATTTATTGATCGATGCCCAGATTGTAAAGAAGGTACATATTGAATAGATCAAATCTTTTAATTTTTCTTCTTTCATCATAGGTGATATTGCTTTAACACAAGATGCATTTATTGCTCTTGCCGGAGAACTTGGCACTGGTCATACAAACGTCGAATGGCATTTTATTTAAAAAAAAATAAAAGTCATTCAATATGAACAGTCGATCAAAGAAAAAAAAAAGAAAACAATAATTTTTTTGTCCTTTTCCTTTTATCTTAGTATATAGATACTTTTATTGATGCTAGTTTTTTTTTACTATATAAATAAAAAAATTCTTACCATCGCACACACATAATGCTAATCATTTTTAATTAAATTTTGATGAAGTAAAAAGTGAATTAAACAACACGAGGAGAAAATTATCTGTTATTGAAATATTGATAAGATGGAAATATGTATTAGTTTTTCTGAGCTTACATCCTCAATCTATTCATCTTTACTAACCTATATAAAGAGCAAAAAAAAAAAAAAAAAGAAAGCAAATTCAAAAATATGCTATATGGAATTTTACTTGAAAGTTGTCGTGATGGTGTTTGTGAAGCATATGGAGTAGCAACATGGAAAAGAATTGTAGAAGAATTAAATTTTGAACATGATTCATTTACAACACTTGGTCGTTATGAAGAAAATATTATTGAAAGAGTTGCTGAATGTAATTCGAAATTAATTTTATTATCGGAAAATAATATTTTGTTTTTAGGTCTTTGTGAAATTACACATGAAGGTAGTTTAGATACATATATGTACTTTTTTGGTGAATGTTTCGTAAGATTTTTTACAAACTATGGTTATGATAAAATCCTACGTGTCGCCGGTCGTCATTTTCGTGATTTTCTTTTATCTATTGATCAACTTCATGATTCAAATAGATTTAGTTTTCCAAAAATGAAATCACCATTATTTCACGTTACTGAAGAAGATGAATTTGGAGCAGTTTTACATTATAAGTTAATAGAAAATAAAAATTTTTTTGTTTTTGTTAAAATAAATTACATTTATTTAGATCAAAACGTCGAGGTTTTCAACGTTATGTTATGGGACAATTAAAAGAATGTGGAACAAGATTTTTTCAAGAAGACATATCTTGTCGTATACAAGATGATGTCTCATCAAATGAATGTAAGAAATTTCGATTATTTTTTAAAATAATATGATTAATTCTTATTCTACACAGATACTCATATTGTTTTTCGTGTTGATTTCAATAATTATAAATTAAAAAATTTGGGAAAACGTTTTATTCAAAATCCGTCATTACCAGATGTTACTAGTGCAACATTTTTCAAAGTAAAATTTAGTTTATGATAACAAAAATACTCCTCCAGTCTTTAAAGGGTTAAATATCAAATACAAAAATCTGTATTGGATTAGTATTAGTTGATATTTATCAAAGAAATCCTAGTCTACAATAATAAATTTACGTTGTTTATTTATAGGTATTTCCGTTTGCTATTTTAATTGATCCACAAATGCGTATGTTTCATGTGGGAAAATCAGTTCAAAAAGTTTTTCCAACGAATGTACCTTTAATTGGCCGTCATATTGAAGATGTATTTCGTTTAGTTCGACCAGATATATTACTTGAATGGAATCGAGTTTGTTTAGTTTGAATATAGAAAAAAAAACACTAATTAACAAAATTTGTTTTTTTTTAGCTTCTTTCTTATGGTCGACATATAGTCTTTGTTATTGAAAGTCGTATTCCACTTCAACCAAATGCATCTGTAATTGCAAAAAAACTTGCTACAGCAACAACTCATGCTCATCTTCGTCTTAAAGGGCAAATGAAAGTAATTCCAGCATGGAATATGATTGCTTTTCTTTGTCATCCGGAGTAAATTTTAATACTAAATTAAAATGCTTATTTTTTTACTTTGAAATTTAGATTAACAACAGCAGAAGAAATGCTTTCTATTGGCTTATTTCTTCACGATATCAATTTTTATGATGGTAGTAGTGAAATTCTTATTGCTGGTATGCAACATGCTCGAACATTACAGGCAGCCATTGATAAACAACAAGCATGGATAACAAAATTACAAGGTTCAAAACATGAATTAGTAGAATGGCGTCGAAAAGGAAAACGTCTTTTATACAATATAATGCCAAGACATATTGCACAAATGTTACAAGAAGGTGTTTTACCTAATTCAATATGTGAAGTAAGAAAAATGAATTATTTTATTTAAAAAAAATGAATTCTATTTTAGTCTCATAAATTGCTTACCGTTCTTTTTGCATATTCAATTGATTTTAAAGATGTTGTAGAAAAATTAGCACCACATCAGATTGTTGATTCAATCAATGCAATTGTTAATGCATTTGATCAATGTTCCGAACATTTTGATGTATTTAAAGTTGAAACAAAAGCAGATTCATCTTATATGGTTGTAGCTGGTATACAAGATCGTAGTACAAGAGATCAACGACGTTCATCAACAGCTGTACGATAAGAAAATAATTTTTCAAATGTAATGAATACTTTTATTTATATTTATAGAGTGGATCATCAGTACAGAGTCTAGCATATTCTGATGAACTTCAAGGTGACTTGAAAAATCCATTAGGACTTAATCAAGCAGAAATTGTTGCTGGTCTTGCACTTGAAATGGTTAAAAGTTCAACGACTGTTATTAATCCAATAACAGAAGAACCATTTCGAATTAAATTTGGTAAATAAATATTTTCATTCTTTTAATTATATCGAATTCTCTTATTAGGTTTTCATTCGGGTCCCGCTGTTGGTGGAATTGTTGGTGCCAAAAATGTTCAATATTGTCTCTTTGGTGACACAGTCAATACAGTATGAAAAATAATTAGAGTTTTAAATTATTTCCTGTAGTTTCATGATATTGACAGATATTTCTTCTTGAATAGGTTTTCAATTTATTTTTAATATTTTAGGCAAGTCGAATAACAACAACAGGCGAAGTATATACTAATATTTATATTGTTTAATTATATAAAAACTTTATTTCTCTAGCCAGGACGAATTCACATGAGTGATACAGCATTTTTACTTATTAGAGATTCTCCTTATTTCGAAATTCATAATAAAGGCAAAACAGAATTAAAAGTAAACGATTGATATTATTATTTATTTATTAAAATAAAATGAAAATAATAACTTTAGGGTAGAGGTACAATTGAAACACATTGGTTAGTTGGTCCTAAATCAACATATACAGCAGCTATTGAATTAGATCAATTTCTACTTAATGAAGAACGTCATTCATCAGCTGCTCATAGTCATCGTCATCATCATCATTCTTCTCATAGTAAACGTCATGGTGATGCAACACCAGAAAAACGATTATCAAATACTATAAATCATGGACCATCAGCTACGGGTGGTCAGTGTCCATTTAGTAGAATGTGAACATCTACATAACTTATCAAATTTTATTTATCTTTTATGTTGTCTAATGTGTTTCACGCGAAAATAAATTTATCCTTGAATGCAATTATTGGAAATTTTTGATATCGCATCCTGAAAGAGAAAAAAAAAGATTATAAAAAAATCTATTAGCATATATACTTCAAGATTAGTTAGTTTTTTGAAAACATTTGATAAAGATATTGATTGATTACAATTAATGGATGGTTCTGAAACACTTATAGTTGTCGATAAAGGAAGTTTTTCTATAATCTGACAATTATCATTGAATGGTAATGACGAAGTACATGGATTCGGAGGAGTAATCATAATTGTAACAACACGATCGATTATTTCATTTGCACATAATGATGGCTGAAAAGATTAATAATAAAAGAAAAAATAACTCAACTTAATATTCTATTACTTCTTGACATAGAATTTCACTAACAAGTATTTGTGCACATTCAACAACATCAGAATATTCACCGGGATTGATTAAAGATTGTAATTTATGAAGTATTTTTTTTACAATATATTCTGTAATCTAAACGGATGAGTTATAGATAAATTTATTTGAATAATTCATACTAATCCATCTTCACCACATGGTGAAAAAGTATTTTGATTATTATCATCATCATCATTATATTTGGGTACAAATTTTTTTCGATGTGTTATACGTACAGTTTGATTTGTATTTGATGGGAAAATGATTTGATTATTATTAGAAGAAGAAGGATTTGTTTTTAATGATGATACTACATTTTGACAAGAAATCCAATCTTGAAAACGATTATGACGTCGATGTATTTTAGCTTTTAAATTATCAGGTATACAATATTCAGGTATTTTTCGATAATAAAATGCTCCATAATCTTGATTTGTCGTTCGCCATAATTCAGAAGAATCTGTTGCTATTGCAAAACGTGTTAATAATGTTGATTGTATTGGACGATAATCATCAATATTCGAACAATAATTAATTGGTTCACATTGATTTATATCTATATCCATAGTATATAATTATAAACATTTACATTCTATATTGGAGAGAGAGAAAGAAAAAAAAGAAACTGAAAAAGATTAGAATTTAATAACGCGCTTTTTATTATATTGATTACGTAGTTAAAGGTGAGGGTAAAGATTGGAGACAGATAAAAACGATCGATCACCCTCTATGATACACATCAGAATAACCTCGTTGACTTTCACATCTACTAATAATCTTAGATTATTTATTCAATAAACATGATATATACTATTTCTTATTTTAAGAATAGTTCATTATTAGATATTAGTGTTCATTAAATAAAATTTACAATGATGTGTCATAAAATATGACATTCACATTTTATGTCCACTTAAGAAAATAATATATGTATGTTTTTTTCGAAACGGAAGTAATAACTTTGATGAATTACAAACATAAATATATAAATTTATTTCTTTATATTGTATATATTTATTATTTGACTTGTTAAATTATTCATTTAGATAAAAATATAATTTATATACTTAAGTTTTTTATTACTGTGTAATGAGGTCATTTATGTTGTTGATGTTTATATCTGAGGGTGATAATAACAACAACACTGATGTCCTCGTACCATCATGTAAGCCAATCAATTAATATATGTTTGTCATTGAAAACCTGTTTTTCTTTCATACTATCGTGTATAGATAAAAATTATTAAGTAAAAAAAATTATATCATAAACTTATTTTGAACATTTTTTCTTCCATGGGATATACAAGGCAAAAGCGATTATCGAACCTTGATATTCTTTTCTCATTATCTATACGATTATTAAGGATTCACACGTGATCATCGCGTACCTATATATATATTTATATATCTTATACCTCTTTTGTTTAGCACGCATGATCGCTCACCTTCAGTAATATTTCTTGTTCTTCTTTTCATTCCTCCTTCTTCTTCTTCTTCTTCTCTTAAACAAGACTGTGTCTTACATTTACATATTTTGATGTTTATACTTCAACCTCCCGTATATCTTGATGATAATAACTTTTATCATAAGAAGAAGAAGTTTTTTAGAAGATTTGATAAACGTGCTCATAATCATGGACCAACCTATGATCTTCGTTTGATTATACTTCGACATGCAGAGCGTGTTGATCTAGTCTTAGGTGAAAGTTGGTATGATTATGTTTTTGGTGGTGTTCCATCAGCTCCACCACAAAGTTATCTACATCCATTATTACCACAAGCATTACCCCAACGTTTAAATACTTTACTCTATGTATTTGATCCACCGATAACACGATTGGGTGAAAGCAAATCATATTCTAGAGGACAGGAACTATCTAGACTTGGTGTTAGTAGTATTGATCATTGTTATTCATCACCTGCTTGTCGTAGTGTTCTAACAGCAAGTGCTGTCTTAGATGGTATAAGTCGAAATCCTGTACCAATTCGTCTTGAACCATATTTATTTGAACCGTTGAGTTGGAATCAACCATTACAAATGCTTGACACTGTATCACCGTTTATGTCAACTCGTGAATGGATGATGGCAGGCTACAACATCGATCGAAATTATCAACGTCTCAATAATTATTTAAATCCAATGGAAACTGAAGTTGATTTTTATATGAGAAGTCAATATGTTTTTCAATCAATTGAACGTCGTCATGGTGGTGTTGCACCACCAATTGGCCGTGCAAGTAAACGAGCTCGACATTCAACTGTACTCATCGTTGGTCATGCTGCAACGCCACTAATCTTTCAACATATTGCTCTACAACAACCATTCAATTCTGAAGTTTTCGGACAACAATGTGGTACTATACCATTTTTACATACAGTTGTTCTTGAACGTAATGCGATAAATCGCATGTGGTACATGCGACCTATAATGTCTTTTGTTTAAAAGAAAATTTGTAGACATTCATATAAGAAAAACGGAATATATTATAAACTATATCTATTGTATCTGACCATGAAATAGTAATAGAGACAACCTTCGCTCTTATGCAAACTTGTCTGCTTTATCGAAATCAGAAAGAAAAGAAGCCATGCTTGACGTATATGCAAGTGTTTTGATGTGTATATAGAAATAAACGCAATAGAGAGCAAGACTATTCAAGGAATAAGCTTTAGAGGAGTGTCTGATCTACTAGAGAAGAAAAAAAAAAGAGAGACTATTTAATAGCATAATCAATAATGACAATGACAAGTAATGATATCGATTTACTACATATAGACGAAGATTTGGAATTGGATTCTACATCAAGTAATTCACATGTTCGTATACATTCCCCATTACCTTTACTCAAAATACCAGTTAAATCTACTGAGTCTCTTAATTTTACTGTTCGATCACGTCATAAATCAAAAACATTATCTAAAAAAAGAACGTTAACTCGTTACATTTTTCCAAGGATACCTTCTCGTACTGAATCATTAATTCAGCCATTAGATTATTATGAACCTGACAATTACTATCATCATCATTATTATCATCATCATCATCATCATCATCAACAACCACAGCAACAGTTACAACAACAAGGACAACAATCTAATGAAGGCTGTGATATGCGGTTTTTTATTATTCGACATGGTGAACGAGTCGATAGATATTTCGGGTCAAATTGGTTTATGTTAGCCTTTGATAATAATGGTCAATATCGTCCATATCATGTAAACTACCCACCTGATTTACCACCACGTCCAAATAAATATTTTTGGGCACTTGATACACCATTAACACGTGATGGTTTAAATGCTGCACAAAATGTTGGTCGAGTATTAGGCCTTAATCAATTCGAACCAACATATGTTTATTCATCACCAGCTATGCGTTGTATATTTACAACATTTCAAATCTTAAAAGGTCTTGGATTAGAAAATAAATTATCCATACGTATTGAACCAGGCCTATTAGAATTAGGTGCTGCAAGATTTGGTATGAGTTTCTTTCTAACACCAATTGAATGGTATAATTATGGAATAAATGTTGATTTAACTTATCAACCTATAATGCAAAATATTGATCCATTAGAACGTGAAAGTGCATATTATCTTCGTTCAAAATATATTATTCGTCAAATAGAACAGATTCATAATAATAATTCTTCGCCTTCATCACTTAATATTTTACTTGTTGGTCATGCAACATCACCGGAAACTTTAACATGGGATTTAGTTGGACGTCAACCCAATGTTTATGATTTATTTACATTATCATTAAATATTGGTTATCTTCAAATGGTTATAACTGAACGAGAGAAACAAACAAAAGCTTGGTCATTAACACAAATGCCATTACAATCAACAACACTTAAATGGGTTTAAACTTCTTCTTCTTCTTCTTTTTTCTTTTTTTTTCGAAAAAAATTTTCATTAAATAAAACAAAAATGTGCTACATTTTTTTGAATTATTACACACATTCTTACAAACGTGAAAATTTCTTAAGTTTTTATATAAACAAAAAAACACACACACACACACACACTCATATATTAAAAAACAGAAAGCTATTGTTAAGTCGAAATTTTTTGTAATAAGAAGTTTTTAATTTTTAATTATTAGTAATTTTATTGCCAAATACCATCTGCTGCTGCTTCTGTAGTATTCCAATAGGATTGTTGATGAGTAGGGAATGCTTCTTTAGTTGCACTAGGTGTACTAACATTATATTGTTGAAAATATGTAAACATCCTATCAGTATTTGATGCTTGTTCAAATTGTTGATGATAATATGGATATGCTGCTGGTGGTGGAGCAGCATAGGGTGCAAATGTACGTATACCACGATGATCCGATTTCGCTTTTTTAAATGTTGATGATGGATAATCATTGATATTGTATGATTTTGTTTTTGGTTCAGCTAATCCAACTGTTACAGTACAACCTAAAATAACAAAAACGTAATATTTTCAATATAGTATAACTTATTTACCTTTTATAACATGTTTGCCTAATAATGATCGTACAATACTTGAATCAGTAAATGTCACAAAACCAAATGAACGTGCTGGTTTTGGTATATAAATATCGGTAAGAGTTCCATATTTGGAAAAGTATTGTCGTAAGTCATCAGTTGTAATGGCATCGGGCATATGAGTAATAAAAATTTTCCTTGTATATTCCGGTTCATGACTTGCCTAAAATAAACGAAAAAAATCATGCATAATAAGTTAAAACGTTCTGAATATTAGATGAAGGTAATGTTTTATATTATTAGAAGCGTTATATTATTTTCCCTTGACTACAAGGAATTGCTCATAAGCATAGTATTGTCAGTTATCTTGAGAAAGAAAAAAAAGATAATTATAAAATAGATTTTTTTGTGTAATAGAACGATTAGTTTTGACTAGTATATTTAAATTTCATTTTTATAGCGTTACATGATTGATTTTTACTTACTTTAGATTCTGGAATTTTAACATCAACATGTCGTCCATCAATGAAATGACGTTTATTGATAACAGCTAATTGAGATTCATAATTTTTATAACGAATAAAACCAAAACCACGTGATTGTCCATTTGAATCTCGTTTAATCTAAATAGAATAGACTTTATTAATAAATTCTTTTCTTTTTTCGCTTTTATTACTTCACACAAGACCAATTCACCAAATTCTTCGAAACATTTTTTAACATCATCTTCAAGACTTCGATAACTTATTCCAAGTACAATTAAATCAACACAACGACGATTTCGATCAATATCATCATAATCAACATTATTATTTATCATAAAATCGGTCGCAACTCTTTGCGGTTTGATTTGTCCAAGAGATGTTGACATAGTTTCATCTTGGTTCTCATCAAATCCTTTTCGTTTAATTTCCGATGGCATAGCTATTAAAAACAAAACAACCAATTTTTATTCGATATTAAAAACAAAAAATATAAATTCACGTTTTGAATATACAGGAACATAAATAGCATTTGGATCCCATTCACCATCTGGATGATAAAGTTTGCCATCTACTACACGAACGCTGAGAAAAGAAAAAAAAACAAGACAAATAAATAAAAGTATGATTTTATATTGAAGCTAAACGAGCGCAAAATGAGGAGGAATATAACCACCACACATTTCACTAAATATACATCGAATTTAGAACAACAAACACATTCACTCACCCTCTCCACACACCCGACTCAGAATTGCGATATTTTAATGCACTCACACCTTGAAATTGAGCAGTAAGCGTACTCAATGAAACTGATCCATCAGCATCCCCATCAACTGGAATTTCAATAGTTTCTTCATTTTGTTTACCTTCATCAGCTACTCTTATAAACATGATTATATTTTAGCAAAAAATTGTAATATATTTTATTATGTAACCGTTAGCTAATAGATATCGATCTACCGTCTCAAGTATTACAACACAATAAACCAACAAGCGTAGTAGCTGGTCGAGATGGTTACAGATAGGAAAATAAAGGAAAGGAAGAAAAAAAGAAAAAAAAATGAATAAAATCTTTTTTTTTATTTCTAAAAAGATTGATCAATACTGAACTCAGTCGAAAGAGGTCTCTAATAGTCGTAACACGAAATAGTTTATCATCGTTTTAGTTTCATTTTTTTTATCAAATGAATTACATGTACACAAGGTCATATACTTTTCTCTAAAAGCCTAGGTATCGCGGATAAAGTTTAAATATTCTCTTCTCACGAAAAATAATAAATATGGTAAAGAAAAGAAAACTTTATTCAAATAATAACTTTTTATTACAACTACTTGTATTACGCAACAATTTACTACGATTTTGATTTTTCTATGTGATGTATTACATATAAGAAAATGTTTATAATTTAATCTTGATTAAAGAAAATAACCTAATAAAAGTTATTGAGATTCAACCGGTAGTTGTCATGATACTTTGTTCCATACAAAACAGTAAATATTTATAAATCAAAAGGATTATTGTTCGTTATATTTAATACCTAAAACTATTCTACTTTTCCTAGAATATGAATGTTCTCCTTGGTGATATATCTCTAAAAATCGTTTTACAGTAACATGAGAAAGATAGGAAAGATTTTTGTCAATAGAATGCATAGTTCATTAAACGAAAGAAATGACTATTGTTAATCAAATATAGTTTTCAGATGTCTATATTACGATGATAGACTCAATAATGGTGCAATCGATGAGTGCTTTGTTAATATTAAATTATAACAGCTTGTGATATTTTTTCGCTAACTTGAACATACTTAGAATGTAATGGTTTTACTATTACCAATTGATAAGTAATCATTAAGGAATAATCTGTACATGAAATGGTATACGCTGTTTAGTTGGTAGCAAAATATCAAATATTCGGTAGAGTAGTATGGATTAAAGAATAATTTCAATAAATTTTGCTCTTCTTAGTTCGCATATTACGAAGTATTAAAAATACTCCGAAATAGTTGAAAAATGATTCATTCATTATTAATACAAGACTATTTATACATAACTATAATCATATCTTATTAACCTAGGCATATAATATACAATCAGTAGCAACAATAATAATGAATCACTTTATCGTTATTATATATATTTTTTAACATCTTCTAAAATGATCGTTTTGCAAAGAATAAATCCATTTATTGGAAATATATCATCTCAAACAAGTTTATAATAGTAATGTTGTATAAATACTAAAACCTGCTGATCATAAGATATTCTTTTCAATCTCAAGATTATTTAACTAATTGAAATAGTACCAGATTTAAATTATTTGACTCGGTTCATGACAAAGTCAAATCTTTTAGAATATATCAATCGATAACATAAGATTTAACAATGCAAAACAAAACGATATTATTTATTTTAAGACGAAATAACATCTTCAACAGCATCAGTATCCATCTGATAAAGCTTGTTTTGATCACTTGGTACATCGATAGGTCGTGGTGCTCGATATTGTCCTTTTCCAGCTGCTCGTTCAGCTTCTTCCAATGTATATGCTTCAGTTTTTAAATCTTTTACTCTTCGTTTATGAAATTTCCCTTTGATATGATGTTGTAAATTATGCTCATCAATAAAATATTTTCTTTAAATAAACAAATAAAATATTTTGTAAAATAAAAAAATAGATCATTATCTCTTACGAGCAATACAAACAATAATGTTGTCCTGCACCAGGTACATCATAATCAATCGGTTGATTTAATAATTGACGAGCTGTTTCCGCAGCCATCGTTTTTTGTACTTCATCAAGATCTTTTGTTTTTCGTTTGGTTTTTAATACTTTACCTTGTTTATCAACACCACTATGACTTTTATTTTTCGAACGAGTTTTTTTCGGCATTACGAAATTTTAGTAAATATAGTAGAATAATAAGTAAGTAAATTTTTCGCAATTCGAATCTTTAATTGTTCGCTATTCATATAAACCAATCAAACAGTAATCGATTATCACCGACCTCTATTAAAAATGTAATTCCTTCAGGAAAAAAAAATTTAATTTTACAAATAGTTTATTCATTCTAAATAAGCATTAAATTCTAAATTAAGAAAAATTCTCAAGATGTCGTTAAATATCAATGTTAAAATAGATGTCATTTATATGTTTGTTTCATTCCTTCTCTCCAGCTGTTTTGTTTATTTTTTTCTCATATCATTAGTTGATTTGATCGATTCATTTGCCAATTAATCTTTTCAATTTTATTCTTGTGGTTAGAGAAGAAGAGAAAAATAGTTTTTTTTTTTTCGTTTTCTTTTTCTTCATCAACGAAGAAAAGAAAATTGACAACCACTAACACATGGCTTCAACATTATCATCTCCATCATTATGTCAACAATCACAATGTGATGCATATCAATTTACTATATGTCGTCATTGTCAATTATTTCTTTGTATAAGACATTTAGCTGAACATCAACAACAATTTCCAAGTGATTTTCAACGTTTATTAGATGATGCACGAAGACAACAAGCACAATTAGCATCATTTGATAAACGTTTAACTGAACAACGTTTAAAATTAAATCAAGTTCTCGATAATGAAATGGAACATTTTAGACAGTTAAATGCTTACGTACAATCAAAAACATCAGTAGTAAATAATATTGGACCAGATGATTTTGTAAATATGCGTTCATGTCTTGCACGATTACAACAAACAGCTGCTTTTTTACCTGTTATTGATAAAATTGGACAATTAATTGGTGAACATGAATCAGCGACAGGTTTAATATTTGCAAAATTCTATCAAATTAAATTTATATAGATATTTAATTTTAGCGACAAATACTAGTAATGCTCCATTTAATGATGAAAGTTTATATGGTACATTTGGAGGTTTGTAAATAACAATAACAAAAAAAGAAAACATTGATTTTATTTATTTTAGATTCAAGATTATTCGTATTATCGAATCTTAAACAAGAACAACGTAAGAGAAATTTTATATTGAATTTAAGGAGAAAAAAACGAATTGATAGTTAATTATTTTGATAATAAGAATAAAGTATTTTGAATGAATATGAATTATAATTCGTATTGTATTTAGACAATTCTTCATATGTACATCAAGATCTTTCGACGTTATCTACGAGTAATTTATATAAATGATAAGAAAGAATTAATGATTTTTTTTTCTAAATTTTAGTTGGAAAAATAACAGAAACTGACGATGAACTTCAAGAAACGTAAATAACTCTCTATATTAAAATATTTATAATAATTTTTTTTGTGCTTCGAAATTTTAGTGAAGTCAATCAACCTCACAATTCTTTGACGGTATTTCAATTTCTTTTTTTCTATGATTTTTAATAATATATTTTCTAAATTCAGGTTCGAGAATTAAAAACTTATAAATGTGATTATTGTCCGTTAACAACAAATACGTATGGTATTGAACGACGTCATCTAGTTCGTCATATTCCATGTATTCGTCGATCAAATTCTCAAATATCTTTATTTGAACATCTTAAACAATATCATTATTTAAATTATGCCGCATCAATGCAAATCGTTCGTCTTGTATCATCAGGTGATCTTGAAGATCATCCAACATTATTTTCTTCGGCAAGTGAATCATCAATTGTTTCTATACTTCCATCATTTTTTCGTGCACCATGTCCATTAACACAACATAATGTTTATGGTCTTGGACCAATGCATGGTATACGTTTATGTTCACCATCAACCGAACAACAAGATTTTGCTTTATATGATCATTTTCTTGCATTTCATCAATTAAATCGTGCAAGTGCAATGAAATTAGTTAAAGCTATGATGAAAAATGAAAATAGTAGTCAAAGAATATTATTTCGACCTGATGAACAAGTTTTAAATGAAACAGCTTATGTATCATGTCCATTAAGTAATTATAATGCTGTTTTACCACATCAAGAACGTATACCACATACACCATGTCAATCAACAGTTAAATTACGTTATTTAACTGGACATTTACGTGATGTACATCATTTAAATAAAACAGCTGCAAAACGTATTGCATCAGCATTACGTAATGAACAAGGAACGATTGATGGAAGATCTATTGGATTATTTGAAAGAGATGAAAATATTCTTAAAGCAAAAAAGAAAAAGGTACGAATAAAATTATTTTAAACATTAAATATCATTAGTAATCGATACTGAATTAATTTATAATCTATTTTCTTCAAAGCATTATGATAATATTATTATTTAACTAAAGTATCATACTATAACCAGGGTTCCCGATTGTTTTCAAAAGTACAGGAGGATAAAATTTGCCAGAAAGTGCCGTCATATAGCTTTCTGACGCATATAACGTAGAAAATATTTGAGCTGTACACTTTCTGCGGAATTTTGCCCGAAAAAAAGTGTTTTTAATGGAGTTTCTAGCGGAAAAATAGCATAAAAACCAGGTTTCCAGCAAAACTTTAAAAACTTTGGAAGAAAGACAGACAGCTTTTCGAATTTTGCGGGGGTCTAGACCCCCCCCTCCCCCTTTAATCGGAGTGCCTGACTATAACTGTAGAAAGACGCCTGTCGTTAATAATGAAATGGATTAAGAGAAAATTAGTTATATTCGAAACATATTTGAGTTTCAGATCACTTTTATGACTAATTATATTTTGTTAAACAGACTTTGAATTGTTCGATTATTTGATAAATTCTATCAGGTTATCTAAATACATAGTCGAAATTCTTTCTATAATATTATTACTTTGTGTTAATGCTTTATCAAAAGAGAATGCTGTGCTATAACTGAATTGCGATGACGTAGTTTTGTCCTTAATCACAGTAAATCTAAACAAAATTTATATGAATCATAGAAACTAATGATATTCTTTTATGAAACCTAAATTTAATAAAAACTGTTGTATATAATGGACATTTGTTATTCGAGTTCAAAATTTATGAATTATTTTGTTTTTCTATAGACCAATGCAAATCGTTTTCGACCGCCTGCACAATTAGCCAAACATGTTCAACAGAATACTAATCATCAACAACAACAACAACAACAACAGCAGCAGCAGCAGCAGCAACAACAACCTCCACCATCGTTATGGTGATTAATTTTAAATATGCGTTCATCTTTTTCCTTATCTATTTCGAATGTATTTGACGTTCTGATTGTTTTTTTTCTTTTTTTTTGTGACTCGATATATCAGTAAAGTTGCCGCCTTCTGTCGTTTTTTGTACATAAATTTTGGTTGTTTATGATTATTAAGGCTATCTTTTGCCTTAAATTTATGCTTCATCACCTGTTTTCTTTTTGCTTCCCGTTCATTGTCACATTTGTTTTTTCGTGTACGTGCATGTGTGCGTGTGTATGTATTATTATCATTGTTGAATGTAGATTAACAAGGACAATGGAAATAATATGAATTTCTTTCAAATTTGAAAGAATTATATTCGTCATTGACTAGATTTTGTTATTCAACATAATTTAATCGAAGATGTTTTATTTAAATCAATCAAATAGTGATTCGTTAATTATCGAAAAATTCATTTGCTAGGAAAGTTTTATTACCCTAAAAACAAAGCGAAATGTCTATTGGTTCCTATTAATAAACGTAGACAGTAAATTATTTTAAGATCACTAAAAAATCTTGTACTTAAGAATGGTGTAGTCATGAATTTTATCAAAAACTTCTGACAAAACTCAATTGGAGAGGTTAGTGATATAATTATCAGCTGAAATTTTAAAAAATGTAGATACTAAATCTTTCTCAATCCAGTACTTATCAATGTCGATTGGTAAAATTGAATAAGTCCAATACTTCATAGACGTTGATATCACTATGAGAGAATATATGATGTAGCTCAAAATATTCATATTTTTTATTCATGAATAAAGAACTAAGCCTTTCGCAACCAAAAGGTTTTATACAATCAATGCGATTCATTTTAAAGTAAAATTTGATTCTTCAGTTATTATTTAATTCAATCAAAATGATCTCTCAATAGAACTTCTCTTTGCAACGAATGAACAAAGAGTTATTTAGATTATTTATAAGATTATAAGACCTTTTTTCGTCACTTTTTGCATCCAAGCCTATTAAAAACTCTCACATGTATCACAGAATAAGTCAGAGTATGAACCGTCATAAACTCCAATAAACAAAATCTAGAAGGTTTTGATTACTTCGAATTTTTTAAATAATAACCAATATTGTTTATTAAGTCTTGGCTGTCGTAAAAACTCAGAACAAATGGACAATTCTCGACCGTTTGGTTTCCAGCTTATTCGTATTTTTTTTATTTGTCTTCTTAACAAGAATCTGATTAAGATTCTATTGCTCGCCATCACGTAAGAAAAAATATTACAAATAACTTTCATTACATATGAAATATGAAAAAATGATATAAACTTTCGTTCAAATACTTTCATAACTATTCCCTTGCACAATGCATATTTTTGTTAATCAGAATAGTTACATATCACTCTTATCAGTTTATTTCAAATACAACAAATTATTTCTCGTTTATCTATTCCATTTTAATTCTTCTAATGTAGGAGGATAACTATGCTACCAACAAAGAGAAAAATACAGAGAAA
>CAJNOI010000036.1:447124-469435 GCA_905250115.1 Adineta steineri
AAAAAAAGAAGAAGAAGAAGTGAAGAACAAACTACAAAAACTAAAGTTCAATTAATATCATACACATGTTGATATTTATTAATGTATAATTCATGCCGATCGTTCAAAATGAAACTTATATTTATAAATAAATGAAGAAAAAGAAAACCGCGAGAGGGAGAGAGAAAGAATAATTCAAGGCTCATATCACAATTAAACGAAGAAGAAGAAAAAAATGATCAATGAACCAAAAATAAGGAGAAGAGACGTATACATATATTAAATGAATTGAATCGCTCTATCAATGTAGATAATGAGTTTGTCACGAAATAAAGAAGAACATATGTTATCTTGTTAGGAACTATCGTCTATGAACATCTATAATATTTTAATACAAAATTTTCTTCTTATTTTCATGATCTAAATTCTGTCTAATGAGAGGTTCAACTTATTAAAATCACTGAATATATATATACCAACTTTGAGATTATGTTTTGTCTACGCCTTCTTTTGTCACGCATACTATATTAATTAATGAGAAATTCTATTTCGTCTTACGTACAGTATAAGGATGCTTGCTGTTGACGATAGATGTATGATAATGTTCTTCCATATTAAATAGTCTGAAGAATATGTGTATGCTTAAATACAATGTTACTACTTTATTTGATTAAAGATTTGGGTAGATGCTTGATCAGAGGAGTAGTAGTAGTAAAGAATGAGAAGAGAAAAGTAATATATAATAAAGTTGAACCGAAGAAGAAGAAACAGATCACATACACACTTTACAAATTTTATGAATGACCAACTGACCCCAAAAAGAAAGAAGACAAGAAATATAAGTATTGTTCATGAGTAGAATAAAAGAAAGAAAAAAAAGGGGTTGCATAATAAATAAAACATTCTTGTAATATCTACCAGCACTAGTATAGACATACGCTTTGTCAAATAATGATACTTGAATAAAGCTTGTTCCCCTCGTTTTATTCTTTACATATGTGAATATATATCACGAAATCTTTATATTTTCAAACAGTAATTAATACATCTATTTACACTCAGTATAACAATGAAGAGATCTTTGTATAAATACAGACGAATAAAAATCTTATATTCAATGAATGAAGGACAAATAAAAATATTTAGTACTACGAAATGAACATCTACTTACATGTGTACCAGGAAACAATAGACTCTCTAGCAGGTGATATCGATTGATCACCGTTATACATAAAACAAAGAATCATATTCGATTGGCTATTATGAAGACAGAGACATAAATATACAGTTCAATGATCAAACAGATATTGTCATTATATAGATACTGATTGGGTATGCCATCTATGATAAACAATTGGCTTGTTTAAACTTAATATATATAATTTAATATTATAATTTGACTATTTTTTTAACTTTTTTATTCATTTATTAATCTTTCTCTTATGTTTTTGCTGTATAGTTTAATTATAAAATCGAATTAAGTGAAACAAAATATTTTCGTTTTTATATTACCTATTGATGATTATTATTTATATAGCTGCAATCATACTTTTTACGTTAATATAATGTTGGTCATTATTATCTAATATTGACATTTTTTTGATGCACTGATAAATGACATCAGAAAGTCTAAAATAAAATTTAAAGATAGAGTATATCTATTTCTCAAGTAGGTTATATCATAGTTTACATACATTTCTACCTATAAAAAAAAAGAAGAATCGATCATGTTATTAAAATCACATCCGACGTGGTGTAACTGTTACTTTGAAGGATGATGATTATCATTTTCATGTTTTCTCGATTCATTTCAGCTGTCACATTACCTTATCTATCGAAGGCATTGAGCAAAAATTACTTTTCTCTTTTTTTGTACACTACATATATTCATTCGCTTTTTTATATGATTTACCTTCATATAATAATATAATGCTTTTATTATATTTATAAACGTAACTTTTGTGTAATTGATATCATCCCTTGAACTGTAATTTGAGTAATGGACTCAAGCTATCCTGTTCTGTCCTTCGTTCATAATGCAGTTTCTTGCTCAATAATTTAACCTTCCATAAGCATGTTTATGAATCTTAGAAGTTTTAATTATCGCCAATTATCAATGTCCTTTTATACATATACATATATCATATATATATATATATATACACGTTCAGCACGAATAGTCTTGCTTATTAATTAAATGTTTATCAGAAATAAATCATCGGTGTGTCTTCAAAAAGTTTGTTTATATAAGACTTGTATGTTTATGTAACCATATCTGTCTCTATCAATTATATATTTTTTTTAGATTATTGATAAGTTGTTTTTGATTGAGAAAATTAGATATAAAATAGTTAGTTTCAATCAAACTCAAGTTTATATCATTAGGAAAACATATATGTACGTTTATATATTGGCACTTTTTTTGTTGACTGTTGAACTACTATACGAAATTAATAAACAATTATAGTCATTACATTTGATATTTTTCATGACTTTGTTTTTTTCTCTTTCGTTTCTGTCTTGCGAAGCGTGACTTTTAGCCTCGCTTTTTTTCTGCTCGTCAATGATGATCCAAGTTGAATGCATGAGAAATTAGTTCTTATTTCTACAGTCAAAGTATGATAAATAACAATATAATGATGGTTTTTTCTTCACCTGGAGAGAGAGAGAATCTTAGTTTAGTTCTTGCACATGTGTGTGCATTAAAGTGTAACCGAATACATTGAAAATGAAAAAAAAGAAACGAAAAAAACCACAATACATATATATATATATATATCCAAAGGAGATAATATTTTTCATCAATCAGGTGATCTTTTTTTATTGTTCTAGCTTAAATCTGTCTCTAACGATAACGTCAAGGCAGATAATAATAAACGTCTTTAGAATAATTTGGACAAATTATTATAAATAACATTATTCAGTATGGGTCTTGGAACATCGAGAAATAATAATGATGGTGGATTGTTTTATTTCATTATTTAACTAATTCATAAATTTTGTTTTTTTCTAGGACCAGTATTTGAAGTTCATGGTCGTCTTTATCGTATTTTAGATACTATTGGTCAAGGTAGTGAAGCCACCGTATATAAATGTGAAGATCAAAGTGCTATGCAATATGCTGTTAAAGTTTTCTATTTTTCACGTTATCCTCCACACGATTTAAAGAGACGTATTGGAAATTTTAATAAAGAAGGACGTATGTTAAGATATATGTCTGGACGTTCACGTCATTTTATTTCTTTAATCGATTTTGAATATAAACCTCAAGAAAATGTTGGTTATATGATTATGGAATTAGGAGATGGTAGTTTAAGAGAACAGCTAGTGGGAGTACCATTACCTGATCAATTACGAAGAATGTATTGGAAACAGATTGTTACTATCTTACGAGATCTTCAAAATGCACGTGTTGGTAAATAAATATACCAACAATATGTTGATATTTTATAAATAATTATCTATTTCTTTCTTATTCGCAGTTCATGCTGATATCAAACCGGATAATTTAATTCTAGTGAATGGTATACTTAAAGTAACCGATTTAGGCTTAGCCCTTCCGTTGGGTTCAGCAAGAAATACGATTCGACGGGCAGCAGTGCGTGGCACTCTTGGTATGTATTCATTTGTTATAAATATGAAAACAAAACTCTTTCGTTGTAGATTATATGGCGCCTGAAGTATTTTCTCATCAAACTGGTTTTAAATCGGATGTATGGTCAGCCGGTATTATACTTTATGAAATGACTTACGGTCGTCCGCCCTTCTTTGCTATTATGGATCGAGATCAAAAAATAGCTGCTATTTCATCAATGGCACCAATATCATTTCCACCAGTGAGAGATCGACCTTTATTAGATTGTCTGAGACGATGTCTTATAAATAATTCAAATCAAAGACCCACTGCATATCAATTACTATCACATCCATATACAAGAAGCCGGTTGTAATAACAGTCAAGTTTTTTTTATTTACATTTAATACATCGTTTTTATACATTTGTTTTTGTCTTCTTAATCAAAAGAAGATCTCTTTTATAAGAAATATTGAAACCTAAAGTTGTTTCTTATTATATACTTTGATATTTCCTCTGATGATTACGTATACATCTATAGATGTCGCTGATGATCAGTAATTTTATTATGTTTATTTTTTCTTTTTTTAGAAAGTATTATTTCCTATTTATTGTGCAGGAAATAATTCTTTATTCATGTATATATGAAAATATAAAACAAGTTTTAACTTGTTTTTCTTGCATTCAGATTCGTCATTTGACGTGCAAACAAATAATATTGATTGCACTTTTATTGTATTTTGACTTTTTTTCTCTATTCTATTCTTGACGCTATGCGAAAAGAGATAGGGTAGGATAAATTTTATTTTGCATTGTTCGTACAATCATATTGTAAGATATAATACGTCATGCTGACGTCTTCTTCTTTATTTATCATGATTCATCTACTCTACGTATTTACGAGTGTAATAATGTCATGAAAACATATATGTAACTACTACATGAACCTTCTAGAATTATATTTGTTTAATAAAGAGGTTGCATCAGATAAATTGAAAATAATATAAAAGAAAATAATATCTCATATTTAAATTCTATTTTGAAAATCGATACTTCTCTCAAATAAGACAAGTCTTTAGTTTGTAAAGCGGGAAAAACCAAGAATAGTTGCATCATTCTTGATATTTTGTTTTCATGTATATTCTAATCTATAAAAAAAAGTGATCACATGCTTCGATTTTATCTCTATAAATATATGCGTATTGTTCATTTTTTAGATTTTTTAATCGATATATTTAGCAAATAATGTCGCAAACAAGTTCATTTCCTTTCTTTGGCAATACTAATCAATTTCAATCTAATAATAAATCAAATAAATTCAATTTAAAAACAATTCTTGATTTTTCAACTCTGTAAATATTTGATTTATTTAGTTTTTCTTTATTTTGTTTTTCTATATTCTCTTTAGACAACCAAGAGTTCAAAATCATTTGAAAAATGTTTATACTTGTTTATTAGGTGCCACTTTATGTGCTACATTGGGTATTTGTTTATCTATGAATGGTTGGCTCAATTATCCACGTTTAGCTGTATTTGCATCAATAATAACAAGTGTTTGGCTTTTTACACTTGATTTTAACGCACGTACACAAATGCAATGTTTTGGATTGATGTCTGCAACAGCTCTATTTACTGGTATTTATTTAAGTCCATTAATTAATGTAGCAATTAATGTGGATCCACAAATCGTTATGACAGCATTTTTAATGACAACAATTATATTTGTATGTTTCACATTAAGTGCATTATTGACTAAAAAACGAACTTATTTATATCTTGGAGGTAAAAATGATTATGAATATATATATTTTCGTATATAAATGTTTGAAAATATTTAGGCTTACTTGCAACAGGTTCATCTATTATGCTTTTATTAAGTTTAATGAATTTATTTGGACGTTCACAACTTATTTTTAATGTAAGTTTATAATACTGACGTCGTAGATAAGAATTGTCTCTAGTTTCGAATGAATAACTTTAAAAAAATGTGTGTCAACCGTCTTCCTACTAATAGATTTTTGTTATTTAAAAAGCATATACATTGAATTATATTTTTGAGACTATGTCTGTCACGGCCAATGGTGGATCCTTGTTATGATGTTTGCTACGATCCGTGACAAAGCATATTTAACACGAAAACTATATTCTTCCTACTCTGTTAACTAATATTCTCTTTCTCGTAGAGAAGAGTCCAGCAGAAATAAATTGTTTGTTTGTCTGTCCGCAGGGTCAAAAAAACAGCGAAAATCAATTTTTTGGAAAAGATATTTCTAGAGGTATTTCGATACGGAGAGTTCGAATCTGAAGTCTGTTGGGTGACCATGATGAGGGGCAAAGGTCAAAGAAATATCGAAAATCAATTTTTCGCGATTTTCATTTGTTTTTCCAGGAAATGTGAAGAAAATGCATTTCTACGAGAAAGAGCTAAGCGAGTCCTCGGACAAGCGTTACTTGTATATATCACAGCATAGGTCGAATATTCAATTCTGATATTTGTTTTTTTATAATTTAGATTAATCTTTATTTTGGTTTGGCAATTGCTTGTGGATATGTCTTATATGATACTCAATTAATTATTGAACGAGCTAATAATGGAGATATGCATTATGTCAAGTAAGTTTATTTGTAAAAATTAAAAAAAAATTTAAATAAAATATATTTTTAGACATGCACTTCTTTTATTTACTGATCTTGTTGATATATTTGTTCGAATTCTTATTATTTTAATTAAAAATGTATGTAGATTTTTTTTTGATCTTTATTTATAGTATTCTCATCGTTTGATTTCTATTTTAGTCAACAAATAAAGAAAAGAAGAATAAGAATCGTTAAAAAAAAATCAATTTGTACGGAATATCATCGATCAGAATATAAAAAGAGATATGATTTTGATGTTGTATTTTGCTTTTTTTGTAAATTGAATCCTCTTTTTTTGTCTCTTCTGCTTTATATTAATCACATATATGAATATGCTTTAACGAGAATTTTTCTTTACAATTATATGTATCGTTGATATTTAAACTCGAGAAATAAAAATTAAACAAAAATTAGATTTACTTATTTTGAGAAGATTTGATTATATATTCGTTTGTCTAAAGTTTTGTGATCTGCTTGATTAGAATAAATGTCACTTTCATGAAAATCTTCAAATATTAATTTTCATTTTTATTAAGACTGGAAAGAATAGTAGATATTGAATGATGATTACATTTGTCATGCTATTGTTGTTGTATGTGATTGATGTAAAAAACAAGAAAGAAAAGCATATTTTTCTCGTATTAAAACGATGATTTACATATAAACATTGTATTTCAATGCTTTTTTTATTCAACCTTGATGCTATGAAGTGCTTGTCTAACACATTCATTCAAAAACGAATTTACCTACGTATGTATTAAAATACAATAGTATTAGCAGAACAAAAAAGTAATTCTTATTACATGACTACTATTCTTTCTAACCATTATACAAAGAAAAAATTAATCTCATCAAATCTTTTTTTGAACATTTTAATGAGTGCGGTAATATCTTAGTATTAATACAAATAGAATAGAATGGCAGCGTTGTAAATGATTTTAGAACTTTTGTGTTGATGTTTAGTCGAAATATAAAACCTAATGAGATTTATAGATATTTCCACTGGACTACTGACTAGTTTTGCTAGATATATCATCGATCGGAAGAGATGCATTTAAAAAAACGTCATTATATACGCTCTCATAGAAATAGAAATATTTCTACCGTCACAAACAACACTTTCGTTATATATTGAATTGTAAAAACATTTCGATTTTGTAACATAACATGCTGTTATTTATAGAAAGATACATTCATAATGGCAAAATATTTCGCTTTCTTTTACAAGTAATAGGATTTTTATGTGGACACAAATTGAAACTGATATTGTGTGATTTCTTTTTTTTCCATACGTGTTTTGTGTAGGCAATGTATTGACGTAGTTGACAAATAATGAAAAATCCGTCTTTCATACGCATGTAGAGTATACATTTGAGGGTGTGAAAAAAATTCTTCATCTAAAAATAAGTTTGAAAGTGGTAACTTTCACGGACTTGTTTTGTTTCATAAAAACATCAATTTGTCTACTGACGTCAATACATTTTACTCGTAAACATGGCCTTTTTCTTTCATTTTTTATTTTTATTTTGTAGTAAATTAGTCATAGATCGGAAGAGGTGTTTAGTTCGTTAGTCTTTTACATATCTTACTAGTTCGTACTCTTAGTATAATAACTCTATATCACTTAAAATAATTTTTTTAACAGATGCCATTCTTCACATACCTATTTTTAACTAAATATTCCATATTTAAATAGTACAAAGATAAGATTGATTTCAAGGAAAAATGAATACATAGTTGCATATTTAGTCGAGATTATTGAGTAAAAAATCATAAAATTTAGTTCTGTGTTCATTAATATGTGTGTCTAGCTACTCTGCACGACTTCAGATCCATTCGATTGTGTAATACATATAGTAATTTATAATCGAAACTATCTTTTTTTTATGGCAATGTTTAATAGGACAAAACAAAAATGCTTTTTTTTTCTCTTTTTCATCTAAATACAGAGTCAAATCATCATTTATTTATAACACCTTAGGTAACAACTAGGTCCATTGACATTTACTTATTGAGAGCGATAAAACATACGTTAATATTTGAATTTTTCTAAGGAGCATTTATCGTGGACAAATGATTGATCGTTTAATATTATACTAATAAATTAGAAGTGAATAGAATAGTTATTCTTGTCTTTGTAAAGGTAATTGATGTCGATCTTCTATTTATAATAGATAAGAAAAAAGGTTTAAAGTTTTATATTTCTCGATTATGAATGTTAACCATAGAAGAAAATAATTTTTAATACTTCGTCCTTAATAAAAATCATTACTTCATATTATATATAAGTGTATACAGTACATATTTGTTTTTAGAATAAGAAAGTAAACGTAATATATATATATATATTTTTTTTTCTTCTTTTCTCGTTCTAAGGCAGGCAAGAGAAAGAAGAAATAGGCTCACGTCTAACATTATAACCGCAAAATTCGATGAATATTCTATTCACACTTTAGTAAACGGGTAGAAAAAGAAAAGGTAAGAAGAAAAGTAAGGAAAAGAATATATATGTTTTTTATACAAAAAGAAATCTACTAGATTTAACTGTACAGATAATTATATGTCAATCAAAATAAGCATTATGAATCTTTATTCATATTGTTGAATATAATGTATACATATGTATGACGTTTCAATTCACCTGGACGAACATATATTTATATACTACCACATATAAATCCTTTTAATAGCTAATAGGCTCTCTTTTTCTTTTAGAATCTTTATTTATTTTCATTGCTTGCACGCCAAAGCGTGCAAGTCAAAACCATTTGTATTAAAACGTGCATCGATACAGAAACGATATTATTCACAATATACTCGGCAATATGTAAGTGTACACTTTTTTTATATACTCAAGGTCTTCGGTTTTTTTTCGAAAAATACGTAGTAGAGAAAAAAAGGAAATATTGTAATACATCAATCAGATATCTAAAATAATTTTACAAATGCTATTAATCAAACGTAAAAAATGTGTTAAGCAAGAGATAATAATCTTAAAAAGAAGATAAATTTTACTATAATAAACATGTCTTCATAATTAATGTTAGATGAAAAAACAAAACATATTTTTTTGTATACGTCAATGTAACTATGTTGCTCATTCTTTGTTTATACTGTATAACATATCTTTAATTATCATGGACGAAACAAGGCCTAAGACATACCTGTAGTATATTTTGAGTCTCAGGAATTATTAGACGAATACTAAGCAATACTAAATTTTCGAACGATTTTATTTTGATTAGATAAAATATATATATTTCTCAATTTTTACTCTGGTAAAAAGAGAATGAGTAATATATCTAAGTAAATATTGAATTAATTAGATAATATTTGAAGAAAAAACTTTTAACATGATTATAAATTATGTGATAGAATTATTCGTACGTCATCAAAAAAACAAAATGTCGATCTAATCTTGAAGTGCACATTTCTTATTTATAAACTAATTTCGCTGATGACACTGAACATAAATAAAGAATACAGAATTTTACTTTATGATGAGATCTCTATTTAAGTAAAAAAAATATAATAATAATTAAGACAAGTCCTACTGAGAAAAAAACGATTATAGAGTACAGTCAGTGAGTATCTAGATTAGTCAGACACTTTCATCTTTATATTTAAGCTAGTAGTGTAGTTTGTATGAGAAGGTAGAAAAATAATAAATAAATATAGGAGAATGGTTGAATAATTTTAGTTCACAATTATTTCTACCTTGAATATTGTATAATAGGCGACTTAATTAAAGCTTTTAAATTATAATATAAACATTTAACATTCATTTCCTTCTGTACAAACTAATTTAAATATCAATAGTATAGAATGGAATTAAATTAACTTTTTCCACTTGACAGATTTCCTAGTACGGACTACTTTGTATAAGTATCATATTGAGAAAGACAAAGTCAGGGATGTGCCGTAAAGAAAAAAGTGAAGGAGGAATGCAGAAAAAAACTTTTCCAGAACTGAAGAGATTTATATATAATTTTTTGCAAGTGAGGGGGAGAGTGCGCATCCCTAGACAAAGAGTATATATTCAATATCATGAAATGTCAAAACTATAGATCAAAAATTTCAGAGTTTAAAAAAAAAGATTTTCTATATATGAGTGTAATCAGTCATTTTAATTCTTCAATGTCTATTGGTATAGGTAGATTGAAGGAGATTATCTTACTAATGATTTATTATTGTTTGCAAAACATGTCTAAAATAGAATGATACCTGTCAAGTATTTTTTTGTTATAAAATCACTCTGTTAAATATATTTCGAATCTAATTTGTTAACTTACATCAATTTTCATCTAGCAATTTTATTGTGTATATATTGAATGCGAAGTTAGCTCTTAAACCATAACGAGATTTCGAGCTTTACTGTAATTTACTAATGGCTTCGATATATTCTATTGAAATGAATTACCAATTAGCAGTAGATTTGACTTTGATAAAATCATTAAAACTGAATATATTATGAATTTTGAGTGAATATTCCATTTAATAACTCTCATCTTTGATGAAATATAGAGTTTAAATAAGAACAGAACATTAATATTATATATGTATGATTACTAGTGAAAGATATCTGATTAAAGTGACACATAGGAGTAACTATTGCAGTATCAAAATGATTGATTACATTCATATGGATGAGATGACAGACAATGCTTACTATTAATAAAATTGATAGTATCATAACTCAAATATTAGTATTAACATCAAAGAATGAATAGAGTATATCTAAAGCTTTACAAAATCATCTTTTTCATTTCATTTATATAATTATGAATAAAAGTGACTCATGTAGAGTTAGTATTTTCATATTTAATTATAAATTCAATAATCATAGACATTAATATCCAATTGTTCAGCACATATATCGACTTCTTTTTTTAAATACAAGATCTGATATCTTTCTTTTAATATATTACGTTATACGTTCATCTTTCTCTTTGAACTTTTTAAAATGAGTTTTAAATTACATTTATACATAAAATCTTTTGTACTAGTCAACTTACATATTTTATATTACTTAATAAATTTTTATTTATAAAACTTGCCTTGAATGTTGATATCTATTTATAATCATTTACCTTTATGCAAGTAAAAGATTTCTTGTGCAGATAATTATGTAATAAAACCCTATCTTTTTTTACAGCTGCATACCTCTCTCTGAATTGAAATACTTCAAACTATACACTCATATTTTCATTCTGCTTTTGGATATTTATTTTTCACCTAGCAATTTGTGAATAATTCAATAGTGTCAATCGTAAAGATGTTTATCTAGGGCTTTTTTTGACGCGATAATATCTTGTGTCATTTATACTCTCTCAACTGTTCACGTTTTTATTACACATATGTTATAGACATAGGGGATAATCGTCAAACGGTCATTGTATACACATAAAGTGAAGATGTCTAGTATAACTCCTATTCAATAAGTTAAATCTTATTTTTAAGCAAAAAAATTTATTTGAAAACGAAAAATAATTTTATTTTACTTCTTCTTTTTAAAGGGCGGAAGCAACTACAGAAAAAACCTCGAAGAAAAAACATTCTTCATCGGCACATCATGATTCAGCTGAAGACGACAACGACGAAAAACAAGTGGAAAAGCCTTTGTTAGATTCAACACCAAAAACTGAAGTTAAACAACCAAAGAAAAAGGTAAAGCTATAAATAAAATTCTTTATTCAATTATTAATTGTCAATTAATAAACTGTCTGAAAATTGCTATGAGGTATAACAACGAAACAAATTTAATGAAGATTGACAGATTGATATGCAAAAAAGGGCAGTAAAATAATGATCGACAGCATGATCATCATACTGGAACACTTGTATCCCTATGTAAATATAATAAAAGAATACCATGAGTGATAACAAAGAAGAAGAAAAAAAGAAAATAGGGGTAGTGAGGTTGAGCAGTGTTATCTTTCATATAATTAAATTATTACCAAAATACAATAGATCATGAGAAGACTTTCATGTAAAACCCATAGGAATAAATATTGACAAGAATGACTACATATTCAATAGCACAACTAGTAACTATCCAGTAAAAAAGTCACCAATCTATCAAGTAATAAATATATATATATCAAGCTTCTGTTCTGTAAATATCCAACATATGTATCACATTCCTCTTGCTCTTTTGTCTTTCTCTCTCTCTCTCTATTGTTATGTATTAAACTCGCCATCTCTCACAGTCATCCATCTGAATAGTAAAGAACAAAGAAAGAAAAAAAATCCTACTTTTACGATACTATTTTACAGTATACAAAGGAAAGTAGTCAGTTTTCATTTTGTCGATGTAATTAGTTAAAAACAATATTCTAACATGTTTTTTTTGTCGCTTAGTAGTAACACTAACATATATGATGAGCAAATATAAATCAAATGAATTTTTATTTCCTTCGCATTCATATTTAGTTAAACAAAACAAGTCGTAAGTTTACTCTTTAAAATAAAAAAAGAAAGGCTCACAATGTTGATTCAAGAGAAAATTAGACACGTGATATACATTCGATGAGTTCGATTCGAAAGGGCGACGAGAACAGTAAAGATGTAATCTTAGCAAATAATACGAATATAATCTTTGTTTCTTTTTTTTCTATTGCTGTCTTTTGAAGGTCTTGTTTTAAATAAAATAGAAAAAAAGAGAGAGAGAGAGAGGAAAAAATCAGTTCAACAGTATTGATTAAAATTTTATTTTATTTTACGTTCTGTTTCTCTTTTTTCTCATGAGAAGAATTTCTTTTTCTTTTTTTTGCAAACAATAAATACAACTCTGTAACATGTATAATCTTATCATTTGGATTTCTTGAAAATTTAGATGCCATTCTTTAAGAAGAAGAAATCAGCAGCTGATGAAGCTGCTGGTGGTGGTGGTGATTCTTCAATGTTTGATATAACACTTGATCAATTGAAAGAACTTATGGAAGTACGTGGAAAAGATCTTAAGGAAAAACTTAAATCATCAGAATATAATGGTGTTAAAGGCATCTTAGAAAAATTAAAAGTCGACGGAAAAAAAGGACTTGACTCAAACAATGAAGAAGATTTTAAACAACGTGTTGGAGCTTATGGACGAAATGAAATTCCACCGAAACCAATGAAAACATTTATAAGATTATGTTACGAGGCACTTCATGATATGTTATTAATTATTTTATTAGTATGTGCTATTGTGTCAATTGGACTTTCATTTTATAAAGCACCTTCAAATGGAGCTGAAGATGATGAACGTAAGTATATTAGATTAATTTTTACTTTTTCATATATATATATCATCGAGTACACGAACGAAAAAATGACACTACTATGTTATCCTTAGTTACCAAAATAGAAATTTGTACTGAGAACAGAAAATGTTATTTAAAACAAATCGATGATTTCACCATTTTGCTCTTTTTCTTCCTTTCATTAGCATCACTCGTCAAGCATATTTTATTTACAAGTATATGCATGACACTTGTTAATTTTTTTGAAAGTCTTTTTGCTTTTTGAAATGCTTGACGTAAAACATCTGGAGAAATTTTTTTGAAAGAATACTCACAAAAATAAAGTCATCTATAGACGTCATCGAACGTTATTCATTAAAATAAATGTTTGCTTAAAATAGTAACAAAATAAAATCAATAAAATCTGTGTCATTAACTACCAAAGGACAAGAAAAAAAACTACTATTTACGTCAGAGATTATAATGAGGCCAGACTTTTGATATTAACTAATCTATATATCAAGATCTAATGATTATACTTAAGTAAAATGATACATTTACGTACAATCATAAATATTTGTTTTATAAAAAATATGACTTTTTTTAGCTAATCTTGAATGGATTGAAGGTGTAGCTATTCTTGTTGCTGTTCTTGTTGTTGTATTTGTAACGGCATTTAATGATTGGCGAAAAGAACGTCAATTTCGTGGTTTACAAAATAAAATTGAAAAAGATCAACAAACATCTGTTATACGAGATGGTCATATACAAGAAATTCCTGTAGCTGAACTTGTTGTCGGTGATCTTTGTTTTATTAAATATGGTAAAATTCATCAATATATAATTTAGATTTTTTTGTAAGAAAAAATATAATTTATGTTTAGGTGATCTTCTACCAGCTGATGGTTTGGTTGTTCAAGCAAGTGATCTTAAAATCGACGAATCTTCTATAACAGGTTTGTAGTTTTATTAGAATTTTTTTTGTTTAAAAATAAAATTTGTTCTCTTTTTTGAATAGGAGAAACAGATTTAGTAAAAAAAGGTTCAAAAGATGATGTAGGATTATTATCAGGTACAAATGTTATGGAAGGTAGTGGTCGAATGGTTGTTGTTGGTGTTGGTCTTAATTCTCAAGTTGGAAATATCATGAGTTTACTTGGTGCAACTGGAGGTGATTCAAAAAAGAAGAAGAAAGGGAAAGGAAAAGACAAAGACAAAGGCAAAGGCAAAGACAAAGACAAAAAGAAAGATGAAAAAGATGAAAAATCAAAAACTAAAAAACCGAAACCATTATCATCAACAAAAGTTTCACCTGATAAATCCACATCCGATGAAAAAGAAAGTAAACGTCAAACAACAACTGTAGAAACAATAGATGAAACAAAACCATCAACACCTAAACATCCACGTGTTCGTAAATTACCAGAATTTAAACAGTTAAGTACTGATGAACAAGAAATGAAACCAATTAAAAAGGAAAAGAATACTAAACAAACAAAAGAACCTGGTACAAGTGAAAGTAGTGATGATGAACAAGAAAAGAAACCGAAGAAAGTATCTAGTTCAAGTGAAAGCAGTGATAATGATGAAGATCAAAAGAAGAAATTAACAAAAACAAAAGTTAAGAAAGATGAAGAAACAAAAAAATCTAGTTCAAGTGAAAGTAGTGATAGTGAAGAAAAGAAGAAATCCAGTTCAAGTGAAAGTAATGATGATGAACAAGAAAAGAAAAAATCCAGTTCAGACGAAATTAATAAAGATAAATCAAAAAAATCTACTGATGCAACTGTTGAAAAACCAAAGAAATCTAGTTCAAATGAAAAACGTGATGAAGAACAAAAGAAGAAACCAACAAAAACTCAAAGTAATAATGAACAAGAAAAGAAGAAATCCAGTACAAGTGAAATTAATAAAGACAAAACGAAGAAATCGAATTCAAATGAAAGTATTACTGATGAACAAAAGAAGAAACCAATAAAAGATGAGAAACGTGATACACAAGAAAAGAAACAATCTAGTTCAGATGAAATTAACAAAACGAAATCGAAAAAAACTGAAAATGCAAATGATGAACAACAGAAGACATCGAGTACAAATGAAAGTAGTAGTGGTGAAGAACAAAAGAAGAAATCAACAAAAACTGAAACTACTATTAAACAAGACAAGAAAAAATCTAGTTCAAATGAAAGTATTAAAGATAAACCGGAGGAAAAATCCAGCTCAAGTGAAAGCAGTAGTGATGAAGATGAAGAAAAGAAATCAGGTAAAAAGGAAAATAATGATACAAAACAAAAGAAGAAAACAACAAAAACTGAAACTGTTGTCAAACAAGATAAGAAGAAATCCAGTTCAGGTGAAAGCAGTAGTGATGAAGAAGAAGAAGCAAAGAACTCCGATAATGACAAGAAATTAAAGAAAAAATCAACAAAAACTGAAACTATTGTTAAACAAGACAAGAAAAAATCTAGTTCGAATGATATTTCTAAAGATAAACAAGAGAAAAAATCCAGTTCAAGTGAAAGCAGCAGTGATGAAGAAGAAGAAAAAAAGAAAAAATTAACCAAAAGCAAAAGTACTGATAGTAAATTAGACAAGAAATCAAATAAAAATGAAAGTAGTGGTGATGAAAAACAAGACAAGAAATCGAAAAAGAAAAAACAAGAAGAAAGTGATGCTGATGATGATGAACGACCATCAACAACTTCATCTATTCAAACAAAAATTGCTAAGGATGATAAAAAGAAATCTGGAAAAGGAAAAGATGATAATGAAGATTCAGAACAGAAACCACCTGGATTAGCTGCATTAGCTGAAGACGCTGATGACGATGATGAAGGCGGTTCAAATGATGAAAAACATAAATGTAAGTAAAAATAAATAACAAAAGTATATATTCAAATAAAATTAAAAATATTTTAGCTGTTCTTCAAGAAAAATTAACAAAATTAGCTCTTTATATCGGTTATATTGGTATGGCTGCTGCTGTTCTAACATTAATTTGTTTAATTATTCGTTTCTGTATTTCAAATTATGTTGTGAAAGGCAACAAAGGATCAGGATCTGATGTTTCTTATTTTATTTCTTTTCTTATTCAAGCTATCACTGTCGTTGTTGTTTCAGTACCTGAAGGTTTGATCCATAAATTTAATAATTTCAGAATAATTATTTATTTGCTTTTTTCAAAAATATAGGTCTTCCTTTGGCTGTTACACTCGCTCTTGCCTATGCAGTTCGAGTTAGTAGAAATATTTTTATTATCAAATTGAATTATTATTATTTATTTTAATAGAAAATGATGACAGATAACAATCTTGTTCGACATTTAGATGCTTGTGAAACAATGGGTAATGCATCAACAATATGTTCCGATAAAACAGGAACATTAACAACAAATCGAATGACAGTTGTACAATGTTATTTTAACGGTAAGTCAGTATTTGATCTTAGGTTATTTCATACCGGTTCCATCGAACGATATTGTATTCATTAATATATATGTTCTCTGTTTTTTTTTAGGAAAACATTATGATAAATTACCAAAAAAAGATGAAATTGATAAAGAGATATTAGCAACTCTCTTCGAAGGAATTACTGTTAATTCAAATTATACATCAAAAATCGAGGTTTTTAATGATTATTTAAAAATAAATCTTTTCTTTATAAAAATTCTTTAGAAAGCAAAAGATGATGAAGGTTTACCAAAACAAGTTGGTAATAAAACTGAATGTGCATTACTTGATTTAATACAAAAATGGGATGGTTCATATGATGAAATTCGTAAGGAAATTCCAGAAGAAAAATTAGCGAAAGTATATACATTCAATTCTGCACGAAAAATGATGTCAACCGTTATTGAACGTGAGGGAGGTTATCGACTTTATACGAAAGGTGCATCAGAAATGGTTTTAGCAAAGTAAATTTCGTTTTTTGTTTTTGAATATGTATACATAATTTGTTTTTTTTTGAAGATGTAAATCAATTATTGATAAGGGTGATAAACCCAAAGAATTAAATGATCATGAGAAAAAGAAAATAACAAAACATGTTATAGAAAAAATGGCTAATGATGGTTTACGAACAATTTGTATTTGTTATAAAGATCTTGGTGAAGATAAACAAAATTGGGATGATGAAGATAAAATAATTAAAGATTTAATATGTATTGGTATTGTTGGAATTGAAGATCCTGTTCGTGATGAAGTATAATAATAATTTTTGCTTTTTTTGTTTTGTTTTAAGAAATATTTTCGTTTAGGTACCAGAAGCTATTGAAAAATGTCAAAAAGCTGGTGTTGTTGTTCGAATGGTAACAGGTGATAATATAACAACAGCTCGTTCGATTGCAACTAAATGTGGTATAATCAAACCGGATGATGATTTTCTTGTACTTGAAGGAAAAGAATTTAATAAACGTATTCGTGATTCGAATGGAAAGGTTAGAAAAAATAAAACAACTATTTGAATTTTTGTTTTTTTGTTTTATTTAGATTTCACAAAAGAAACTTGATGAAATTTGGCCAAAATTACGTGTTTTAGCACGTTCATCACCAACAGATAAATATAATTTAGTAAATGGTATTGTTGAAAGTAAAGTAACAGCACACCGAGAAGTTGTTGCTGTTACTGGTGATGGTACAAATGATGGACCTGCACTTAAACGTGCTGATGTTGGATTTGCTATGGTAAATAAAATACTTTTTTTTTGTATTCAACAATATATGTTTTTGTTTTAAAGGGTATTCAAGGAACAGATGTTGCTAAACAAGCATCAGATATTATTTTAACTGATGATAATTTTTCATCGATTGTTAAAGCAATGATGTGGGGAAGAAATGTTTATGATTGTATTGCAAAATTTCTTCAATTTCAACTTACTGCTAATTTATCAGCTGGTGTTTTATCAGTTATTTCTGCTGCAGCTATAAGTGTATGATTTCTTTTTATATTATGACTATTCAGTATTTTGTCCAGCGAGTGAGCGCCGCCCACCCGAAAAATATAGTAGCTGTATATTTTGAGGCGTTCCGGGCGGGCGCTAGATGAACGCTGCCCATCCGAAAAACGAAATCTATATAAAACACTGATTATTTCTTTTTCTAGAGTGTTCCATTACGAGCTGTTCAAATGCTTTGGGTTAATCTTGTTATGGATACATTAGCATCACTTGCACTTGCCACTGAACCACCAACAGAAGATTTATTAAATCGAAAACCTTATGGTCGTACGAAATCAATTATATCACCAATGATGATGCGTAATATTCTTGGGCAATCGATTTATCAACTTATTATTATGTTTGTTATACTTTATGCTGGACAATACTTTTTAGATGTTGAATCTACTGTTAATAAAATTCAATCAAGCCCACAATCTGGAAGAGAATTAAGTCAACAATTTACTTTGGTATTTAATGCATTTGTGCTAATGACTTTATTTAATGAAATTAATTCAAGAAAATTACATGGTGAAAGAAATGTATTTAAAGGAATATTTAGCAATCCATTTTTTTATTGTATTTGGACATTTTGTTTTGTTGCACAAGTAAGAAAAATGAATTGAAAATAGAAATTTATTTATTCATTCATCTTTTTTAGATTTTAATTGTTACTTTTGGTGATAAAGTTTTTAGTTGTGCACGATTAAGTATTATACATTGGGCATGGAGTTTACTTTTTGGTCTTGGATCACTTGCATGGCAACAGGTATTATATTTGATTGTTTATAAAATTATATATTATGTTTAAATAATTTAGGTTCTTCTATTTATTCCAATTGAACCATTTAGTAAATGTTTTTCAGCTGTGTATCGTGTTTGTTGTCCTTGTTTATATAAAAAACAATTTAAAGAACAAGATGAAGACAAAGGTGAAGACAAAGGCGAACGACCAAAGTCTGCTGATCAAAAGAAACCATCGAAAAAAAGTGATTCCGATGAAGAAAGTGATACTGAGCATAATCCACCAGCACCTGGAAAATATGCTACAATTGGTCATTTAACAAATGCAACAGTTGTTATGAAACCACCACCAATATTTGCAAGATATATGCTTCGAAAAAGTGTCGATCGACTTAATACTGAGGTTTATATCTTCCTTGCAAATTATTTATTTTCTAAAACATTTTTCTTTTTATAGTTTCAAGTTATTAATGCATTTCGATCAAGACTGGAAGCAGTTAAAAATAAACGAAATGAAGAAACTGTTGAACAGAAACGTAGTAGTATAGCTAATATCATCGATGAAGAAGTGTGAAACAATATGGTGCAACAAATTGTTTTTATTTGAATTTTTCTTATTAGTTTTGTGTTCTTTAAATTATATTGAAAATATGCTTTATGCTTAAATTATTAACAAAAACGAAAAAAAAACTACTTTTTTTTCTCTCTCTTCCTTGTCTTTTCTGTTTTCTTTTTGTGTTCTTCCAATGTGTGCTTATGTTGTTATCCTTCAATTGATCAATTTTGTCTGTAAATATATATCTGTGTATAGGTGACATTTACACTGACAAGCATGTTCGTTTTGTTCGTCATCTATATATATGACCTTGCTATTAAAATATTGTTGACAAGTTCCTTTTACTTCGGAAGCAATTTGAGAAAAACCTTTTGAACATTTCAAAAGTAATTTGAGAAAAAAAGGTGATATTCTCTCTAGTATATTTCTTATGTTCTTTAAATAGGTTTTCATTTGAAATAAATTATAGTAAAAATACAAAATAAGACATTGATCTACAAAAGTTATTAACTTAATTGAACATCAAATTAATGCATTTTATAATGTACTAAGTGTAAGAAAGAAAACAAGTCTTACATCTTCATCCGTTTTTATCTATTACAAGAAAATTAGAGTATATCCAAACTAACCTTACCTTTAGAAAGTATAGTGTTTAATAAAAGCAACGATGAGACTTCTGATGCATATATATAAGGGCGTGTCGTCCCCGCCGCCCCTCCTTTTGAAATTTACTCGTGTTACGTCCCTCATGGTTTTGGAGTTTACATTAAAATATATGATCTACGCCCCTCTGCTTTCGGCACCTTGCTACGCCTTTTTATATATACCAAAGACAATTATTTTCTTGCATTAATGATATCAATAATTGAAAATATCATCAAATTGTTTTTATTAATTCAACTTATTTACCATTGTATTGCTAATTTTTTTTACAAAATATTCCATCACATAAGGATTTTGTTTTAATATTTGTTAATAATGAACAATGTAATATTGGCTAGTATTAATAAGCCTCAAAAAGCTTAATATCCATGCTGATAATAACTATCTTCGAGATATATATGCTTGGAAAAAAGATACATTAAATCGAAAATTTAAAGATCCATATCACGAATTAGATTTATAGCTTAATCCCTTTGGGACGGGAAGCACATGTGTGTGCTTCGATTCTGACTTAATCAGTGTGTGACAGAACTAAATTTATAAAAACACTTTAATGGTAGAATTGATAGTGTAGACTATATTTATACGCTTTCAACACATCGTAGTGTAACTATTTTTATTGTGTCGTCATTCACCTTCTTTCGTTCTATAGCTAAATATGATATTTCTATTACATCACTATCAACAAGAAAAATTCCTCGAAAACAATACGTGGTCAGTGCAAATACAACAACCACAGCAAGAAAGATAACTGTTTCCAGATACGAATGTAGTGAATATAACGTTAGGCTGATTAATATATTTTCGAATAAATACATCATTCAGTTTCTTTTGCTACAGTCACATCCATTTCTAAGGGGTTAATGAAGAATATGGAATAAAAACTTCATATCAAATGAGTAAAAATAGGAATTGAAGATGCTATTTTAATACGTGACCATTGTTTATTAGATCCAATTCAATAGAACTTATCAAAATAAACAGCTATACCAAACGTTAATGATCGACAACAGCAAAACATCATATTCCATCAGTTCATTAATCTATTGCAAATGATGAACTTCGTCATTTTTCTATTCATATCTTATCAATAAAATCAGCTTATTCCTGCTGTAAATGATAAACAATCACTTAACATTCTTCTTCAACATATTCCAATCATTAAGAAATAACTAAAAATAATTAATATGACTGCCCAAAAATAAAATAAAATTGTTTTTGTTGATAATCTTTGTTTTTTAAAATAGATATACTCGTTTTAGGATAACTTATCATCGAATCTATTCTTGTATCTCAATATGTTCGTCGAATATAAACGTGTACATACAATTCTCTTTTTCTTTTTCTTTCTTCATAACAACAACTCAAGCTAGATAATTTTGCTATTGTGTACTAATGTATATATCCTACTTTAAGTTAGACAATATCATCATGGATATAACGTTATCCAAGGTTATCGAACGCAAAAGAGCAACCGGCGATATATAACCAAGGTTTTTTTAGTTTGATTTTCTGTCCAATACAATAATGACAATGGCTATAATTTTTTTAATCGTACAATAAATCAAATACTATGAATATATTTATTTAAGGAAAAAAAAAGAAAAGAAAATAACGTTTTAAACTTAAATCAATAGGAATAAAAGAAAATTTTCTAATTGTATCTACAATAATCTAATTCATATCTTCTTTTTTTCTTCTTCTTCTTTCTCTTTTCCTTCTTTGATTATTTCTGCCGCGTCGTTGAATATGATTACCACCAACGCTAGTACCATTACTGCATACGGAGAAAAAATATATAGTACATGTCGAAACAAGACACGATTGGATAACTTATAGACAGAAATAACTTCTTTTTTTCTTCTTTTTCTTTCTTTGCCTTGCTTGATACCAACATCATCGGAATAGCCAAACGGATTGATATCTCTTCTACATATTTTTTTTCTTCTTTTCCGTTGCTGCTACTATAACTTACTACGTCGATCGTCGTTCTTTTTTGCAT